>JACEFZ010025360.1:132500-356483 GCA_014155875.1 Cepaea nemoralis
TTATGATTATGCGGTGATAAACTAATATAATATCTAACAATTGTATTTCTCTTATCGGTGTTTCATTACATGGGTTATTACCTAAATAATGGTGATTTCTAACTGCCACATGACATAAATAAAATATCTGCATTTGAACATTTTGCAATTCAATTATTCATAGAAACATGAAGTTATGTGACCTGTTAATAAAACAATAATATATATATATATATATATATATATATATATATAATATATATATATATATATATATATATATATATATATCACAGTTACATTTCTATATCTAATTACACTAACTGCTTTCATCCTTTCAGTTGTGAAGATGGAGCAATGTTCTTTGTAGACTATTCTCTAACATAGTTCATTTCGCCAAAGTCTTTTATGCTCTCCTTCCAGGATAGTGTATAAATATAGTTCCCTACTAACTTATGTAGGTTCATCGCTAACACTTCACCGTTCATATAGCTTATGTGTGTGTCAGCGCTGCAGACATATTACTTATGCGTCTGTTCATTTCACTCTTACTGGCACTGTTAACTTTACACAGTTTACATGTTTGGCGATGATAACGCACTTATAGTGTAACTTGTTCACCACATACGGCACTGATTTACTTAACATTTACAGTGTCACTGTTTCTGGTGATTTCTGGTCGATCACTTCCTGACTATCAGGTATTTCAATGGCTGATGGTCGACTCAGATTTGTCCGCTACAGAATTCAATCTCCCTTTTAAATGCTGGATGGTAAATGTATAATTTTGGAGAATCAAAGCCCATCTGTAGACTCTGTTGTTCTGGGGAATCCCAGACTGCATCACAGACAAAGGAGAATTGTCGGTTTCGATCACAAACTGTGCTCCTGCCAAAAATCTCTGAAATTTCTTAACACAATAGATTAAGCTGAGGCCCTCCAATTCTGACGCTGAGTATTTGGATTCAGCTTGGGTAATCTTGCGACTTACGTACATTACTGGGTGGAACATTCCTTTGTAGAACTGTCCTAGTACGCCCGATATGGAGATAGCACTCGCATCTGTACGCAAAAAATAGGTAAGGTTTTGATTAGGCAACCTCAAGATAGGTGGAACACTAAATAGATGTTTCAATTTTGATAACGTGCTAATTAATCCTGCATCTTGTACAGATAACTTAGCCGAAGCTTTTAAGATGTTAGAAAAAACACTGGTGATTTCCGCCAGATTTGGAATAAACTTACTATAGTAATTTACAAGACCCAATAAACTTCGGACCTGTTTCTTGGTCGGTGGCATCGTCAAGTTTAGAATCTTGGTCACGATTCTTTCATCTGTTTTTAATTGGCCCCTGCAGATGGTATGACCTAGGAAGTCAATTTGTTCCATGCCCAACTTTACTTTAGTAGGCTTGACTGTAAGCCCAACTACTCGCAACCTGTTGAAGACTTGTCGTAGTTTCAGTAGGTGTGTTGTCCAGTCTTCTGTATGAATACATATGTCATCAATGTATGTCGAAACATTGGTCATTCCATGGAGAAGATCCCTAGTTAGACGGACGAAAGTTGCTGGAGCGTTACGAAGGCCAAAAGGAAGAAAACGCCACTCATATAGACCTAAAGGAGTGGAGAAAGCTGTTAAAGGAATTACCTGCTGGCGTTGGTTCAATTACTGACCAATTCTGACACCAATTACCTACTGTTAGTTCAATGGCTCTGACCAATTCTGACACCAATTACATGCTGTTGGCGTTGGTTCAATGGTTCTGATCACACTTCTGACACCAATTAGGGTCCTGCCTGTCAGCAACTTGCTTGCGACAGGTCTTTACAGGACTCCTCTACTTTTGCACCGCACGAAATAACAACTCGTGTCATTTGCAAAAGGAATGCAATTTATTTAGAGCTGGTCATTTACAAGCTCTGCGAGCGGCATACATCGTTGATCTTTAATAACATGATACGTTACAAGGATGTAATGACCTGGTGAGAATGATAATGGTAATCACTAATATATCTAAAGCCTAATGTTAACTATTGTCTAGAAATCTATAGCCCTGGTCAAGAACACGTCTATACTCTAATCGTCTCCAGTCTGGTCTGTCCCACGCTACACATTGCGTGGTCAAGCACAGGCGCTGTGTCCTCCGTGCATTAGCAAGACTTGCGTGCATAGCGTGCTCCAGCACGCTGGCTGGTTAACTCGAGTAACCGAGTCCCCCACGGTTACTCGTAAGGCCAAGCTTCCCAATGGCTCGGGGAAGCCCTCGCTCAACTGTCCTGACTGCCCCCTTGGTTGACACCAATGTGTCCCCTAGTGCAGCTATTTATAGCGCTGGTGTCTCTCCTGTCTGGTGTCTCCCTTATAGACCCTGTCTTAACTCTGATTAACTCTCTAACTACTTATTGGAGATTTTGACATGTATACAACACAGGACGGTGTTTTTATTTAACTAACGGCACTCGGGGTTATAGAGACCGTTAGTAGTTTAAGGTGTCAACATATATACACGATAACATGTCTTAGTATATGAGCTGGCGGTGTTTGAGCCTGATTTAGTTTTAAGTAGCCGGGCATGTATACGCGATAACATCTCAAAGATCATTTATAGAATGTAGAGGTGGCGGTGTTCGGGACTTGTAGTTTAGTCCGGTGTTCAATATCCCACGATCTAGATTGGTTCACGTTGACAAACTGATGTCCAAGGATGGTGAATTCGTTGTCTATCACAATATAATGTAATTTACGTCGCAGACATCATTTGCTTGCATGTCAAGATAACATGGAAAATGCTTTAACAAGCATTTTCATTGTAGAGGGGGCAAAGCTGTCATATGGCAAATGACAGTGATGCAACATTCAATTGATGAGTTATCGCATCAAAGAAGAAGATACAGAGTGTCACAAATGTTGAACACAGTGACACCAATATTGAACGCAATTTAGACGTCATAGTACGACGTCACCTAGCGCCGTAACGGCTCAAGGGGAGTTGTGATCCAGCTTGCGAAGCCAGAGGATGTGTTCTACCGCCAGTCATGGAATTCCAGCCGTTATGCTTCCGCCAGTCTTCAGTAGAGTAGCTCGGGTTGTGTATTGCCATTCAATGGAGACAGTCCGAGCTTGACTGACGCCACGATCGCTGACATTCGTTGGAGTCGCATGTTGAGGCGTGCTGGCCGAATAATGATCGGGTCATAGATGTTGGCTGATCGACATTGGTGACCAGTAGGGTACGAGTAAGGTAGACGATGATCATATGTACATTAATCTGATAGCAGACAGCCAGCTTGATTCCTAACATTAACATTGGGATGGGGAGACGATTAGTGAAAGAAGGACGGGAGTGCTTGTGATGCGCGAAAGTCTCAAGACTGGATGCGTATACCCACTCATAGCCATTAGCGGATTTCACCTGTGTGTAATTATACCACAGTTCGCTCTACCTCACATTTGTTGAGTTGTTCTTGGAATACATAGTGATGCTGTTCTATGTGCTGTGTATTAATGTCGGCGCATGCCGCACATGTTCGCAGAGAGTCATTTTACCCTAGAGCCAATATAGATCTTGAGGTGAACGTTGCGGCATTATAGTGCATGGACTCATATGCTAGAGAGAGACTAACGTTACCTCTTGACATGGGAGCGTCGTCCGAAGAAATTTGAACTGGCATCTCTTGACATGGGAGCGTCGTCCGATGAAATATGAACCAAAGGAGTGGTCAGTGAGTCAAGGACAATAATTGATTGTACAGATACCGTACAGAGACACAATCAGTGGATTTTACCTTGTTCGACTGAATAAAAACTGTTTGACATGGCTGTGGCAAATCTGTGAATGACATTGGGGCGGTCATCCTAGCCTAATAAAGAAACACATTCACGAACACGAAATTTATTTGTATATGTGAGGATCATGTCGATCAATGGCTGGTGATCAAGTGGCGCATCCTCGTTTGTTCAACTGTCTTGTCATCGTGTCAATGAGTAACCGTACTGATGGTGTTGGTTCGAGACCGTCTTCGTGATGCTTGAGAGGACATCTGTGCTGTACTCGATTGTCTGAGACCGCATATTGACATTATCGCTCTGATCTGGCCCAGATAGAGAACATTTGTTTATACGCACTCCAGGAGCGAGATTGAAAGTCTAATGATACTATATTGGAGAAACTATCAATCACCAGTTTAGATCAAAATAGATGTCACTATACATAGGAGACACATTTGCTACAGAAAATTAGTGGTGACTGATTTATATCGAGATTTGCAAATTCAGTGATTGTCGGATCTTCAATATGTCACCTTCTCTGGATGATTTTGTCATGGAAATCAACTACATTTCGTTACAGTGACATATGTTCCACTGAAATTGAATTTATTTTTCAATGCTGTTCAGGTTTGCGAGATAGTCAACGCCTCGCTGAGGTTGTATCAACGCACAGTGGTTATCCTGGTGCATATCGACAGAGCATTACAAGATATTGCTCAACCTGATAGCTACATTGAGTAGCAAATAACACTCACATCAGTCAGGCTCCTTCTAAGGCTGATCACAGCCAACATGCCTAGGGTGTTATTCTCGTAATTTCAAATATCTAGGAAAGGTTTGTTTAATCTCCGACAGTCCAACATTTGAAAACACAACGGAAACTTGATAGTAGTAAGGGATGCGACTTACACACGTATTTTGACATCCAATATGGCGGCTGATGGCGGGTAATGGCGGGTAATAGTTGTTTTTGGGGCCGGGTGATTTTTGGCGGGTAAAATCCCGGGTCTATTTTTTTGGCGGGTAAGTTTCTGTGAAAGTAATTAAGGTTGGTTGGTCTATTTTTTTGGTGGGACTGGAACGGTGTGAAATATTTTTGGCGGGTAAGTGTGAAAGTAAATAGTGGGAAAGTGTATGAAGGGGTTGAAGGGAAAGTTATTTTGGTTACGTAGGGTATATGATCTATTAGTATGTGTGGCGGCGTGATGTATAAACTGGCAAGGGTGTGACGGGTCGGTACCAAGTGTGTTAAGTGTGGGGTGATAGTAGTGTCTTAGTGAAATTAAAGGGTGGCTTCTTCACCGAAATAAAGTTGTAATGGATTTGATGGTAAGGGGTATTAGTGGTCAAGTAGGAGTGGTCGATATAGGGGTGGTCATAAATGTAATAAGAGGTGTTATGTTCACAGTTACACACTGGTCAACCAGTGGTCAAGCAATGGTCAAGTAAGGGTCAAGTAGCCAAGTAAGGAAATTTTAGGGAAAAGTGATTGTAATGATATGGTGGTGATTAAAGAGTGGTAAATTAGTGGTCAAGCAGTGGTCAAGTAGTGGTCAAGCGATGGTCAAGTGAGGAAAATTTAAGGAAAATTTTAGGGAAAAGTGATTGTAATGATATGGTGGTGATTAAAGAGTGGTAAATTAGTGGTCAAGCAGTGGTCAAGCAAGGAAAATTTTAAGGAAATTTTAGGGAAAAGTGATTGTAACGATATGGTGATGTTTAAAGGGTGGTAAATTAGTGGTCAAGCAGTGGTCAAGCAATTGTCAAGTGGTCAAGTAAGGAAATTTTAGGGAATAGTGATTGTAATGATATGGTGGTGATTAAAGAATGGTAAATTAGTGGTCAAGCAGTGGTCAAGAAGTGGTCAAGCGGTGGTCAAGTGAGGAAATTTTAGGGAAAAGTGATTGTAACGATATGGTGATGCTTAAAGGGTGGTAAATTAGTGGTCAAGCAATGGTCAAGTGGTGGTCAAGGGAGGAAATTTTAGGGAAAAGTGGTTATAATGATAGGGTGATGCTTAAAGGGTGGTAAATTAGTGGTCAAGCAGTGGTCAAGCGGTGGTAGAGTAAGGAAAATTTTAGGGAAATTTTAGGGGAAAGTGATTGTAACGATATGGTGATGCTTAAAGGTGGTAAATTAGTGGTCAAGCAGTGGTCAAGTAGTGGTCACGTGGTCAACTGAGGACATATTAGGGAAAAGTGATTGTAATGATATGGTGATGATTAAAGGGTGGTAAATTAGTGGTCAAGTAGTGGTCAAGCAGTGGTCAAGTAGTGGTCAAGTGGTCGAGTGACCACTTAAATTGTAAAGGACGATGTGCCTAAGATTATGGTAGTGGTTAAAGTGATCGATGACGTGGTCAAGCAGTAGTAAAGCAGTGGTCAAGTTGTCGAGTGACCACTTAAATTATAGGGGAAAGTACGTATAGTGCAATGGTGGTGGGTAAAATCAGGAGGAATCACTAGTAGTGATAATAGTACTACCAATATTACCGACAAGAATATTAGCTGGTACGTTATTAGAGATACAAGTCTCTTTGTTTTTGTGTGGTGTGTAAAAATTATACAAAGAGGGTCATACAACCACAAAGACACCCAAGTACACACATGTACACACTTGATACACACAAATACAAAGACAACCAAACACACATACACATATACAGATACAGAAGTACAGACAACCCATACCATTACTACTGTCATCACAACTATACACAGACACACCCATACACACTTGATACACTTGTACATACAGACCTACAAGCACACAAAAAACAAAGACACCCCCAAACCATTACTACAGTCATCACAACTATACACAAGTACTCACCCATACACACTTGATACACTTGTACATACAGACCTACAAGCACACAAACAACAAAGACACACCCAAACCATTACTACTGTCATCACAACTTTACACAAGTACTCACCCATACACACTTGATACACTTGTACATACAGACCTACAAGCACACAAAAAACAAAGACACACCCAAACCATTACTACTGTCATCACAACTATACACAAGTACTCACCCATAATCAATTACACAAATACACACCTACTACAAACTCAAAGACACACACCCATCTCCTACCATTACTACTGGTGCCACAACAAGTACACACAAGTACACACCCATAATCAATTACACAAATTCACACCTACTACAAACTCAAAGACAACCCATACCTTTACTACTGTCAGCACAAGTACACACAGACACACCCGTACACACTTGATGCATTTGTACATACAGACCTACAAGCACAAAGACACACCCATACCATTAGTACTGGTACCACAACCAGTACAGATACACTCACCCATAAACAAAACGTGGCCCTACAAGAATATCACAAACCACATACCCCTTTTGGTAAAGAACGTGGATGTCCGAGAAGCCCCGACGTCATCAACGCCATATGCAAAAGTCATTAAGTATGAGTCATCGGTGTGTAGGGAAGCAGGCGGGTGGCGTGAGAATAGCTTGTCTAACTGCCACGTCAGCTACGTCGTGTGCAGAACCAGTGTATAAAATAGACGGCGTCTCTTGTGAGCTCAGTACCAGTTCACGGGCTGACTTGGGTATCTACAGAGGTGCTTCAGACTGGTGTGAGCATTGTTCGTGTAGTAAGCAGATATTGTTCACGTAGTGACTTGGCTAGCTACAGCAGTGAAACAGGTTGATTTGAGCCTTATTCGTGTCGTTGGCCTCTGATAAAACATTGAAACATATATTGTATACACCAGAACTCTTTGCGATTGTAAGAAAGAAAAAACAACCGAAAGTGTGACTTGTGAGCAGTTTATCAATATGGCCACCATATCTACTTTCACGTGTTCAGTGTGCGACAAAGCCTATTGTGATAAGTATACCCTTAATCGTCACATTCGGACCATTCACGAGGGGAAAGACCAAATATATCCCTGTCAGTTATGTGATAAGGTGTATAATACGAACGATGGCCTACAAAAACACAAACGAATACGTCATCAGCCACGTATGAATACACCAAACACTACAATACCAGAGACGACAGCACCACCTGTCTATTTACACCAGCCTCGTAGTCTAACGCAAGTACCAGACTGCCACCACTGTATCTTCAATGATAATCTTACCCGTCATAATAGGAACATTCACAATGATTATCCCTGTCAGTTACGTGACAATCTATACAATTCGAACCTACAACGGTACTTACATCACCAGACATCACGAGAAAGGATGACACCCTTAGACACCCTGGCAACACCTCCACTCATAGTAGCAGAGGATATCCAACCAAATGATAGAGACAACTTGGCAGCCCTTAAGGCGTACTGCAAGGACCTATCGCTTATGCTACCCAATCAAGTGGTAGTATTAGTTGAGATGCATGGTGCTGTCTCGCACCTCCGTATTGCTTCTTTGAATGGTTTTTTCGTCGTTATGGCGATCTTTAATATATCTCTATGTCTTTGGAGGTACGGACAGCCCAGGTACCTCGCTCCATGATTGTCCATGCAGTTGGCGCATTTCCTCTTGTTATTGGGTGCTCTGAAGTCAGTGTCCTGTTTTGCCAGCGGACACTCCCTGAATGCGTGGTGATCGGCACAGTAACGGCAGATTTCAGTCTTGCTACGGCAGATTGTTCGACTGTGGCCGGCCCTCTGGCATCTTGAGCATTGGTTGATTCTTGGTATAAACCAATCAGGCTGTTGAGTTATATTGTTCATTGACACCTGGTGTGGAATCTCGTTGCCCTCAGTCGTCACCACCGCCAGTGAGGTTGGTATCTTTGAGTATGTCAAGATCCGCTGTGCCTTCAGGATTCTCATGTGTAGGTTTTCCTCCTGTAGCTGTTTCATGATTTCGTCATCTGACAGCTCCACTTGAACACTAAGCGAATAATTTTTCAGACATTTCACTTTCGTGTGTACGGTATTATATATACAATTAGAAAACTTACGAATGAATTAATGCAATATAGTAAACAAAAACAAAAACAAAAAACACATGAAATTATTGTCTGATTGTATAATTACCAGAGACCCTCCATGAAAAGAGTTATGTATAATGTTACAAAATATGTATTTTAATTAAATAGCCACCATATCTATTATACGAATAAATAGCTATCTTTATCTCCCCTGATGGCCTCAATCTTAATTTAGACTATAATTATTTCCCCTTATAGTATCATTTCCTGTAGTACAGTTGTTTTCAACTTTATTTTAACGTCATGCACATTATTGTGCAAACAGAAATAGTCTACAAAATGTTAGTTACCAGTGAGACAAAATATTTACAAATAGCATCATCATCATTATGTGCCTTGTCAAATGGCGCAGGCGATTATGCACTCCCAATCGGCAAAGTACAAGGGTGGTTCAAATGAAAACCATGAATTTCTCTTTCCTTTTTTTTTTTTTTTTGTACAGAACAAATGCATCATTTAAAAAATATAGTTACCACTGCGTTCAATGCTATACTTCTAGCGCCGACAGTTAGAGTTCTCTTCTTCCTTCTCCTTTTTATCTGTCCAACTCAGTATAACTTTATACAACTCACAATACTAATATACTGTATATTACAAAAATGTCAAATATTCAGCATTATGTTTATCTGTGCATTTATTGTCTATTACATGGCATTCGTTTACTGTTGCTTGGAAAAGGCATATTATTGACATATTTTAGTCTCTTAGTAAGAGAGGTGGCTTGATATCTGTCCCACTGTCTATAATACCCATGCTTTAAACATTAATACAGTATGACAACCTCTACCAGCAACAAAATATCCTGACCTGCTACAGGGATCTTTATTATCTCCGATGCTTTTCAACGCCTACACTGTGATAATTACCAGCGAGCAGATCACTGGACCGGGGAGGACATTGTCATATGCCGACTATGTGTTAGTGTATCGTCAGGGTATTAATAGATACCGGTCTGGGGAAACGGTCAGCGCAGCGAAGGCAACAGTGACATGGTTCTCTTTGAATGTCGACACTCCAAAAAAAAAATAAAGCTGTAAATCACTTTTCAGAGACTGTGGAAAGAATGCAGACAATAAATTACCTGGCGATTCGTTTTGATAGAAGCTTCGCTTATAATGTGCACATAGTCCCGATAACAAAGACCAAGCGGGCTTTGCCTGCGATGCGGCTGATGGCGGAGGCAAACTGTGAGCAGCGCCATCTATGTCTTCTTTACGAGGGTCTGGTCATTTCTGTTTTTGAGTATGTGAGGGCGTTCTTGACTCTCAGCGGTAAACAGATAGAAATGATGGAAAGTGATACAGAACGAAACTATGAGTATTATTCTTGGATGTACAAGATATACAGCACGCAGGGCGTTGTGCTATCTTCTTGATTTTTCAACCATTGGAGACAGAATACAAATTTTCAGAGCACGTGGCTACCCCAGTGTCAATACAAACACACAGCATCCACTGTATAGTGAAATTAAGAAGGTAAAGGACAGTATGCTAAAAAGAGGAAAGTCGTGGATGGGTCAAGCAGAAGACATTCTTCAACAGCTGTGTTCACTTGATGACTTGGACCCTAGCGATGAGTGGCTACAAATGCCAGCAGAGTTATGTAAGTCATGTTCAGTTTGCATCCAACTAGACATACAATGCAGACAAGAAAATCTGGAAGTACATGCTTTGATCTTCGAGAATTCTTTAGAGGGTGATGCTGTCATTTACACAGATGAGTCGGTCATTAAACGCGTTAGAAATTCGTGAGCTTCTATGGCCCAGGTTATAGCGTGATTTGTGATGGGGGATTTTTGTGCCTTTACCTTGACCACAAGTCATCTGACTATGGAAGTCATTGAAGTGCCTTGAAGAAATTAGAACAAGATTTGCCATGGTGAATGAAGCCGTTTGCAAGATGGAACACAAACTTGTCAATAAAATGATTTAAATTGTAATGGAAATACAAGTGTTGAATGGATGTTGTACCAAGCTACGTGGAGGGTCCCAAATAGCCCTGTCACAATGTTTAAATTATCTTCTATAGCCCTGGCTGGGATAGGTCTTTGCTTGCCAACCCTCCTCCGTTCCCCGAACTCACTGTCACTCTCACTTTCGACCTTGGGACCTATTCCCTGAGGTTTCTTTCTGGCTGACCCATAAATAACGTGGCGATCGTTGGAGTAAACTAAAACGTGATTTATTAAATTAATAAAGAACAGCACAGGAAAACATAAAGGCAGTTAAAACAGATAGTTCTAAACAGACACAACAAGGATAAAGTTCAGGCACAGAGCCTCAGGTAGCTTTTCTTCACAGACCGAGCTTAATACACTGTCCGGTCAGTCCACATACAGCTCACCGCATCATTCTTCCGTTCTTTCCTTTCCTCGTAGAAACAACAGGCCGCTGTAGAACCAAACCTCCAAGTTTCCATGGACCACAGTCTATATTAATCAAATGTTCTAGGGAATTGCCATGGAATCACTTGGCATAATGTCGGGTAGGAAATAATCTCATGGAGAACAGTTCTTATATAATAATGGGTGTGTCTGAGTGATTGGCGGGGTCCAGCCAATAATACAATAGGACTCGATCCTAGCGTATCGAGATGACTGGTGATGTGTCAGTACAGCTGATGGTCATTCTTTCAAGGTCAGCAGTGGTTCTATCTTGTAGAGATCATACCCTTAGACTTGGAATGGCCCAAAACTTGACATGGCATCGTCTTAAACATACTTTCTGCGTAGAGCCCTGTCGAGACCTTCAGCTCTGTTCTTACTTTCAAAAAGAAGGACCCTGTAAAGGATAAACAGTTGTGAGAGTCTCCAGCCTAAACTTCTGGTACAGCCGACATGGAGACTCCCAATGGTCTCAGCACATCAGCTGCTATCAACAAAATATATAATATTAATAGATATATATTTCTTTACCAGACCTGCGTGAATTAGCCTGACCTGACAAGAGGTCCTGGATTGGCGGCGTCTTTTCTAGACTAGGCCTTTAGCTTGACGAAGTCTTGTCGTTTGACCCTAGGTACCTTTTGCCTACAAGACTCACTCTCCACACTCATACCAAGCCTGTATTATTATTGGGCACATTCATGTCCAAGCTTATCTCTCACTTGCAAATCCTGCCTTTCTCAAGACAAAGCTCTTGTGGTGTTGTGTGGGTAATTATCTGAATTTCCTAATGTGCTTAACTAATATTATAGTAGTGGGTCTGCGTGGAAAGAAGTGTAGTTCCCTATTCTCAGCAAGCATAGGAAAGAAGAAACTACTCCTTCCAGCCGCTGCTCTTGTCTGAGCTGTCGCCGCAATGTACCGGCAGTGCCTCACATTACACATAGATTCAGATGAGTTCAGGTTCTCTCAGTGAGATAGAGAAGTCCATTTATATCCCCGACATCATCCTATCGACCAATAACCATTCAGTCCACCTGGCCACCCCATCGGCTGTAAGACGCAAGAGATAGCACAGTGGACCCCCTCTTCCGTTTTAAGAAGACAGAACATAAATGGTGGGAATCCGTGGATAGGTAAAGTTTATAGTCAAATGAAAGATGACAGTATGCAGAGTTCAGGCCGTATGAAGAAAGATAGCCCTCGCCCATCTGCTGCCAAGAACAAGCGAAATCATCTGGGAAGCTATATTGCTCAGATTCGTTCCCAGGCAATGCCAAGAACAAGACGCTTAGCTAGATTGGCCAACGGTCAACCCACTCCCAATATTGCAAGACTGCCGTCTCGCCAATTCGTCTCACCAGTCGAGACAACCAGTTATCTTTATAAACCAAGGTCTAGCAGTATTCAATAAAACCCAATTATTACCTTTTCATTCCCCAGTAGTAGGCTGCAGTGTTGACCTAATCTTTGAATTAAATAGACATGCTGCAAATACCAAACGGTAAGTATTGGAACGGACATGAATTGCACCAGAAGTTGCACGGGTGTGTATTTGGTGTAAGTCGCTCTATCGGGTTTCCCCGAAGACAAGACATAATATCTAATCGTTCTATGAAAAGATCGTGTTGTTAAAGTAACCCAAAGAACTATCTTCCATGGTGACTGAGCGAACAAGAGAACTGAGGGTTCCCGAAAGCTGTTTCCCCCTGTTTACCCAAACCCAAAGAAGGCCTGAGGACATGGGCCACTGACGTTTTGTCACAGATGTACATTTTGTATGGATGCGAAGCGTGGGCACTAAGAAGACAAGTTGAAAAACATATAATGGTTGTTATGATGTGGTTTCTGAGGAAAATGCAAAGAATACAATGAACAGACATAAGAACTGATGTGGTTTCTGAGGAAAATGCAAAGAATACCATGAACAGACATAAGAACTCAATGACCAATTCATACAATAAACAATTGTTTGGGCGTGGTGTGTGAAGAAACAATCTGGAGAGCTTGGTGATAACTGGCAAGATTGAGGGATTAGGATCAGGGAGAAGGCATATAAGTAAATACCTGAATGGCTTGGCCACGTGGTATTATCGAGACAAGAACATAGAGCCGATCCACGACTCTGGTGATCATGTGACATGGCGAAACCTGACTGTCCACACGCATCGGCACGGCACAGGATGATGCTTAATGCCATGCATGTCGACGCCCCAGTCGTCTGTAGGTTCCCGACTCCAAGTTTGTTCTGGTCAGCCCCGACTTCTTATTCCAGTAAATAGACCTTCCATTGCTGGTCGTTCTAACTCACCGTGACCTTCAGTATGACCAACTTGTCTCTGTTTCCCAGACATGGAGTTATTTATCAGTCAGTTGTTTACAATGTTCAGATTGTGTAGTCTATCAGTGTGTGTTTTTATGTAGGCCACTGTGGTATAACAATATCTCTGTAACATTTCAGGTCTAGCTCTCAAGGTCTCACAACACGAGAAAGAAAACATGCCAAATGCAAGTCATCGTGGCAGAGAATGCTTACGTCATGGTTATTGTGAACTGGTCAATGACACACATTAAAAAAAAAAAATACCCTGTTTTCAAAATGCTTATTGCTTGATTGATGGAGTTCTGCCAAAAGATCTTAGTGTTATTTAACTTTTGGTGAATCACCATCACATTTTTGTGTTTCTGCTGTTATATTTATAAGACTTCTACTTTCATTGCTGTCTTCCAGAAAATTAACGTTAGTTACTTTCACAGGGTCTAAGACTTCGGCAAGTATAGCTTCACCCCACCATCGCTGCTCCCAAGTTACGAGGGGGCTTCAAATGAAATCCTAATAGATGTTTGTTTTGTTTTTCTAATTTTTTATTTTTTTTGGTGTACTAGGATGGCCTCGGTTGTTAGGAGTGAACACAAGAGCCGAGGTATCACTGTCATTCATGTATACTAACACCATGGTTGGATAAGTAGATACACTGTTACTACTAGTACTGACTACCTTTAAAAGGTTCCAAGTGTTATAAGTCTACAAGTCCCTACCAGATTCTAAACCTCTACTATCTACCCTCTACCTAGGGACCTTGAACCCTCAGGCCTCGTTCAAGACAGCACACAGTAACTGTAGATAAAACATGTCAACAATCAACAAGTGTAATGTACACTATAGTCACAGGTAAGAATTGAACATCCTGATAGGAGAGGATCTATATACAACAAAGAGAATAGGTTCGAAAAGAGTCAGAGATAATTCCATGTTCATCCCTAGGCATGGCGGAAGATTTGCTGTGTGTGTTCCGTCTAGTATGTCCGATAGACTCACCGGGCTCTCTCCCAGCACGGTTGACTGGACACTTGGGGACTTCTTTGCCTCAAGCACTCGATGAGCATTTAATGGAGTTAACCACCTGGACCACCAATGTCTGGATGGAGCTAACACCACAATACTTTCAAGATGAGTCACTGTCTAATGTCACCACGACTGCTTTCACGACACAGTCTGGATGGGCGACCCTCTGACCTGAGGTGTCCCATGGTGATCATTGATAATAACTGCATCTATGTTCACTTCAAAAGATCAAGTTACTATATACATATACCCCTGGTTGGGCGAAGTGGGATTTTAGAAGCACTTCTCGGTTAGAGCCATTAAATCAAAGCACCTCATATCTTGGCTATTGAAGATCTCCTGGGTGTCTCTAAACTCTGGTAGATGACTGTCAGAACACATAGCTGAATTCAAGACTAACCCGACTCCACCTGAGTCTAGTCCCAAACGATGATATTCAAGATGTGTGCACAGTAACTAACTAATACTAACACTATTAAGGTCATTCGGATCTGCTAATGATCAGGAACTGTGATACACATAGTTCCGACAGGGTGGCGACAATCATATTGTCAAGTGGATCTGATTAGGATCTTTACCTAATACATATGAAGATACGTAGTGTGTAACATGCAGACGGCAATGTCGAGTGGGTCAAATGATGACCTGGCATAGCTTCAGAAGTCGTTACTGCACCCATATTTGGTGAACACTCGTATTACCTGTGGTTTCTCCAACGGTTAGATGATCCACAATAGCAGCATCCATGTTTATCAAAAGATTTACACACCGTTCAAGGAATATATTCACATACCCCTGGTTGGGTAAAGTAAATTTTCTGCAGTACTGTTCTATTAGAGTCACTAAACCATATCTTCTCATATCAGGTTTACAGAACAGTTCTTCTGAATGTCTATAAACTCTGGCAGATAATGTTAGAACAGCTGGGCAAGTTAAAAATTGACCTGACACTACATGAGTCTGGTCGCACATGATAATCAGGTTTAGTTCACAGTAGTTCATGAAACATAACTATGTCACTGATCGTCTGACCTGTTGACGATCTAGTACTGTAGATCACATTCTTCTAGCTGGTATCAATAATTTAATTGTCACCTAGTTCTGGTGTGATCTGAACCTAATGTGTTTGTATAATATTCAGTACCATGAAGACGCCCAAATGGTGTGGGTCTAATCATGACCTGGCACTGCTTAAGACGTAATTACCGCACCCATGATGGTGCATATAAGTACCCCCTGTTCTTTCCGAAGATTAGGCGGCTGTTAACAACGGCAATGGGTCTGATGGGCTCCCAGAGCTATGACAATACCCTAGCCTGGGGTGTCTTCCTGGATCGAGCATATCACCAAAACTTCCATCGTAGTCTCAGTTCGTTGAATAACACATAGCAGGCAACACCTGAAAGGGAGAGCGGTAGGTGAGAGTATTTGTAATCAACACGGATCCACATGCATCAGTTCAACAAACAATGCCTTCAGATATATCTAATTAGTATTCCCATAATAAGGGAATCATCCCTATCTAGGCATAGTTGAAGGATGGGTAGCAATCCAATTTCAGATGGCCCCTAGATCAGCCCGCCGGAAAGATTAAGTTCCGAAAAGGTCGAGTCTGATCATACTTTACTCTCATACCGCTACCTTTCTCTTGTTTCCTGCTGCTTGGTTGAGTAACTGCACTGTTTCTATTTACAACATAGAAAACTAAATCTCAGGAAGAGTTGGTCCCTCGACCACTCTCCATCATTGGGCATGCAATTGTTGTCATCAATCAATTAATCATAAATTAATTAATAACACATAACTTAACCAATGAATAATAACTCCATTTTGCTACTGGGATGTCATTCCCTCGGGATAGCGAAACTCGTCTTGATTCTCCTCCTGTTATAGAGGCAAGAAGTCTTCTTTCTTAAAACATGTATGGTCCACCACATCTTCAAGGTGTGCATTCCCGTTCTGTTCTCCTCTCAGTTGATTAGCTTTGGTCAGTGGCCGAACTGCTCAATTGGCCTAGTTTGTCAGTCAAATACCTATTACACTTGCATTAAGTCCCATATCCCATATTTCCTGGTGTCTCATTCAACTTCATACATATTCTCACACATCAATCACACAATCACTCAGGTACTCATGATCATATGGAAAGATCATAGGAAGGTGTAGAGTAGATCCTCGATCGCTTTCCCAACAATCGCGACGACAACGCACAGGCATATCGCGTCGAACCACACCGTACCTCGACAAATCACTCATTTAGGTATCACACTTCATCACATAATATACAAGCAGCAATAGAACTATATATATATATATATATATATATATATATATATATATATATATATATATATATATATATATATATATATATATATTGTATCACAATTAGATGATCACTACTGAACATAACTACACACTTTCCAGAAATGATATTCTCACTATTTAGTAATCACAAAATAGCTACATCACCTCCTAGTGCCTAGCGCTACATGCTTTACTTTAACTAAATTAATCACATCAATGTCCGAATTCCACACTGTATCAGCCCAACTATCTAATCAAGAAGCACCAATAACAAAAGACAACTGACCTAACATAACTTCGTTTCAAAGGTACTTCAGGTTATAGCAGTAAACAGTTCACCACAATTGTAAAGCTAAACCAATAAATGCAACTTCTCACACCATGCAATTTAACTAGTAAATACACACACTTTGTCTCTTTAATGGACTTGTACAATACCATTATGTTTACTCTACGCCAACACAAATATCGATCGTAAACACGACAGTACACACACAAAATATTGCCTAATTCCAAGTCGCCTATCGACCGAAAAGCTATTACTAATTCATGAGATATCGCATATATCAGTACAATCGCGCATATCGCTGTATTACACCACGAAAATACTTTAATATGTATTCACCTGAACCGTAGAACCATCACCAGTTCAGCTAACTTTACTGACTGTGTTTGTCATGGTCTTACTTTCAACTCACAGTGGCTCGTGTTCTCTATCAGGAGTGAAAACAATAATACACAAAGAATGATTGTACTAAGATACTCGGCAACATTACTGAAACACTTTAATCACATATTCAACGGCATTCATATAATGCTGCGCTCACAACTAGCGACAATGCCATTGCATATACATATATACAATATACAAGTTCATAAATGCATAGAACAAAGCACTCACTCAGTCTCTAAACAGACTCTACTCAGCATACAGGCTTTCTCACATAGAGCATAGCATAATACACGCAACACTTTCTCTCATGTCTGTCCTGTCTCGCGTCCTGAAGCAGTCTGAGCTAACCACCTATGTTTCTCGTTAGCACTTCTGTTAGTCCCCGTTCGCTTCATGCACCACGCTGACCACTAGGCCTCAACTGCCTTGTAGCTGCCAGCCGGGTCAATCGTCGTGCTTGTTGCTCGCCTACAGGCGATGGCGATGGAGATTCTGGCACTCTTCGCCGCCCTCTCTTATGAAAGGGATATCCTTTCATCATGGGTGTTTATACATGGTTTAAGTTAATAATATAGTTATAAGTCAGAATCGACTAACTGATTATCCTGTTAGGTGACTCTCTGGTATATTTATACATTGACATTTACTTAGTCAGGATGAATGATAAATATTTCCTTCAGTGCTGCCATGAGGTTACTCTCATCAAGTGTTGTACCCTAGTTGGATTAGTACCTTGGATGAAAATGGACTTAAGCCAGACCGGTAGTTAACAGCGACTAACGCTATCTTTCAAGCAACGCCCTACCTCCCAAGAAAAGGAAAAAAAGACAAAAAAGAACATGTTAGGCCCTAAATCATCTCCCTTATGAGATGATTTCAGAATCAGAAACCAACCGATATGGTCTGATAATCCAATACTGGTACGCCAACCTCAGCAACTATATTCCACGCATAGTTGACGTCACCTGGTGACATGTAGTCATTCTGGCTACTATGAAAAAGAAAATATATGCATGCTTACATTTGTGATATGTCAGATTGTTTCACTTTAGATGTAATCATTAAATTTTATGGGAGATAATTTTGAAATTCATTCAAAAAAATAAAGTACATTTGTTATTTCTATTCCAAGCGTCATAGTTTGATATTTATTATCAATAGTGGCAAACGTGGCACCATTGAGAAAAAAAATAATCAATCAATGATTCTTAGATCACAAATATTTAAATCCTTTCATTCGATTTATCATATGTAAATTTTAGTGTCACAAGAATCGTTCACTCGGTCATTAATTCGTGACTATTTGTGGTATAATCTGCTATTGTTGATAAATTTAGAAAATAATTAGAAAAGGAAGCGGAAGTACATAACAAATGTGTTCACACGTTGTAGTAATACACACTGTTCTTGTTAGCACATGTTTAGAATACACTGTTCCGAATGTTTTGGATACCTCTACTGTCGTCTATTTAACACAGTCTGTTTCACAGTTAAAATATTCAAACAACTCACTGCGCTTATATCACTAGTATACATAAGCGATGGTACTACTGGATGTTACCGAAAGCTGGAATACGGTAAGTCTATACACACGTGTAGTACAGTTAACACTGTTCGTGAAACTAATAATGGTATAAAATCACTGTCCTTTCACATTCTAGTTGTTCATTTATTAGTCACATTCACTAGTTAAAAATGTATTTTGAATAAATCACAGAACAGAAAGTAACTTTTCACAGCGATATTGGTATAAGTGAATATTGTCCGCTGGAATGTGATACTTGTCTTAGCGCCGTAGGTAACAGCATTAGTCATTGCGCTCAGGCATCGTTTAACTGTCTATGGACGTATTGAGAGGACGTATTGAGAGTAGGTCTGCAATCGTATTGTCTGTGCCGTTGATGTGGCGTATCTGTAGTTCTGCAGTAATAGCGCCCATCTGGCGATTCTGTGGCTTGTTGGTGTTCCTTTTGTTATGACAATTAATGGGTTGTTATCTGTCTCAACGATGAAATGTCTACCTAGCAAATACTTAGATAATTTAGAAATAGAATAAATTAATGCGAGACCTTCCAACTCTGGTGTAGACCATCTGCGTTCTCTTTTTGACAACTTGCGACTTACATAATACAGTGGATGTAAGATGTAATAATAGGCTTGTAACAAAACCGCCGCTATACCTATTGTGCTCGCGTCAGTTATCAATCTGAAAGGAATGGTCAGATTTGGCAATTGTAATATGGGATTGGAAGAAAAATATGACAATACTTTCGTAAAGGCAGGTCTCACGCCCTCTCTGTTTACAATTTTGTTATGTTTGATTTTTGTTCACAGATTTATAAAAAATTTCTGTCAAACTAGTGAAGTTAGGTATGAATCTTCTGTAATAATTCAACAATACTAACATACTTCTTACTTCCTTTTTGGTCGTAGGAAGAGATAATTTTAGAATTCTCGAAACAAAATTGTCATCTGTGGTAATATATCCATCATAAATTGTAGCCTAGAAAAGTAATTTCATGACAGGCAGTTTCTAATTTTGCCGGCTTTACTGTCAGGCCATGTTGCCTGATACGTTCAAAAGTTTGTCGTAGTGTCGCTAGGTGTTCTGTCATTGTCCTTGTGTGTACACAGATGTCGTGCATATATGATAGGATATTGGGTATGTCTGCAAGTAACAGTCTTGTCATTCTTACAAATGTTGCTGGGGCATTGACTAGTCCAAATGGAAGTTTACACCATTCGTATAGTCCCCACGGTGTTGCAAAAGCTGTCAAGTGGATAGCGTCCTCTGTCATGGGTATTTGCCAGTACCCATTTGTCATTTCGAGTTTTGTGAAGTATTTGGCATTTGTCCTTTCTGTCTGTATGTCCTCATAATTAGCCATTTGTTCTGAATCTAATTGAGTTACTGCGTTGAGTTTTCGATAATCAACGCATAGGCGTATCGAATCGTCCTTTTTTCTAACAATCACGATAGGAGAACAATATTGTGATTGCGATCTTCTAATAATTTGGTTTTTCTTTAGGTCTAAGATCACTTGGTGTAATTTGTCTTTGTAATGTATTGGTATTGAATAATTTCTGCACTTTATTGGTACCTGAGTTGGCAGTATGATATGGTGTTCTACTAGATCTGTCTGTCCTGGATGGTTGGAGAAAATGGTTCTATAGTCTTGTAACAGTTGTCTGCAGTTGTCTGTCTCAGTCTGAAAGAGATGAGGAGATAGTTTAAAGTCTTGCAGTGTGTCTGTCGTGTTGAGTGATGGGACTGGTATTTCGTCTGTATATTCTACGTCTGTGTGGTCTACTACGGTTGTGTTTGCTGCTGTCTTGACTTGGTCTTCGTCTCTGTTATAGTAGGGTTTCAGCATGTTGATGTGGAATATTTTGTTTTTGTTATTGATTGCCACTTCGTATTCTACTGTTGAAATTTGTCTTAGTATTTTAAAAAGTCCTTGCCAAGAGTCTGCTAGGAGATTTTTGTCTCTGGGTAAGAGAAGTAGCACGTCCTGTCTTGGTGTTAACGTTATTGTTCTGTTCTTCTTGTTAGCATACTCCTTGTAGATGGCACCAGATTGTCTTATGCCTCTTTGGCTAATATGCATGATTTCATAATTCTATCACGTAATGTTGTAACATGCTGGTATTGTGGCATTGATTTTTGTTCATTGTTCAATTCAGTTAACAAATTCTTATAAATTGCTAAAGGGCCACGTGGTCTGGCTCCATATACTAACTCGAAAGGTGAAAACCCTGTACTAGAATGAGGCACTTCTCGGTAGGCGAAAAGTGTAGCAGGTAAAAAGGTATCCCAATCATTTGGGCATTCTTGGGTGACTTTTGCCAACATGTGTTTTAGGTCACCATTAATTTTCTATATAATGCCCGTTGAATGAGGGTGATAGGGGCTTTTGAAACATTGTTTAATGCCTAACATCTTGTTAAAGGCTTGAGTTGCAGCGGAAATAAACTGGCTTCCTATGTCAGATAGAATAGTGTCGGGAAAGCCTATTCTAGCAAAGATATGAAAGAACACTTCTATGATGTCTTCAGAGGTAATGTTTTTGTGGGCGATAGCCTCATGCCATTTGGTACATAGATCAATCATTGTTAGAATAAATCTATTTCCTTTTGATGTTACATGGTTCAAAGGTCCCACAATATCTGCAGAAATATTTTTCAAAAGGTCTGCTCGCAAGATCTGTTGTTTGTAATTTTGCTTGAGTATGTTTAACTTTTTTAACAAGCTTTTGTCAGACTTCACATGTTCTACAGTATTGTTTGATATCACTGCAGGGTTCCAAATGTTGCTGTATGTAGCCGAGGCGCGGTGTTGGGGTGAGCGCTCAACATTGCTCAAATACCTCAATGGCTCGTGAATACATAACCTATGCAGCAAAAGTCCAACTCCTGGCCTTCACGTGGCGGACCTGTTTAAACTAACAGGAGAAGGGGCGACGGCGAGTCTCTGGCGCCGGAAAATAACCAGTATGCTCTAGATGTGTATGCACGTACATGCATGCGCAGACAGGTGTGTGCGCGCGTACACATCTACACTCGAGTGAGACCACAGTCTGCTCTAGCAAAGAAAGGTGCTGAAGACGGAGGCAACCAGCCAAGAGGCGCACCACAGAAATCAGGATGCCACGCAATCACGCAAAATGGAATATGTCGACTACTGCTAATCGTTATGGTGCTCGCCCTGCTTTGGACCCCCAGGCAGGTGCAGTGCCGGGCCCTATGTCTCGAAAGGGTCCAACCCCAACTACTGGAGGTCCTTCTCAGATGTCCTGTGGAGCCAGGGGACATGAGAATAGGACGACTGGCCATACTAAACGAAGACTTAAAATAATGCACTGGAATGCGGAGGGAGTCAGCAACAAAAAAATAGAATTAGAAAAAATCTTGGACCAAGAAAAAGTAAGCATATGTTGCTTGCAAGAAACTCACCTCAATGAAAATATAGCCTTCAAAATCAGAGGCTATCAGTGTTACCGATCTGACCGAAAGAACAGGCGAAAAGGTGGGATACTTACCCTTGTAAGAAATAACATCATGGCTTCCCAAATCAAAGTCTACATGGAAGGGGCTGAGTATCAGACACTTAAACTTAAGACAGGTAATACAGATCTACATCTGATCAATTACTACTGTCCAAGTGACCGCCCACAGGCACTGCACACTCTACCACTAAAAGAAAAAATGATTGTGTGTGGCGATTTCAACAGCCACTCGCAGAGCTGGGGCTATGATCACATGGACCAGAGAGGAGAGAGACTGGAAGACTGGCAGGATGAGAATAGATTCATGTTGATTAACAAGCCGTCCGACCCACATACTTTCTACTCGAGATCATGGCACTCTACAACTACACCTGACCTGGCTTTTCATTCACCAGACCTGGAGTGGAACATTACACGAACTGTTGGGAAACAACTTGGTGGCAGTGACCATCGGCCAGTCTTTCTAACCGTAGAAAATGAGCTTGTAAGTGAAAGCAGCACCCTCTCGAGGTGGAACTACAAGAAAGCAGACTGGGCAATGTACAAGCATTGCACCAGCATACTGGTTAGAAACCTGAACACTGAGAAAGACATAAATAAAGCAATTGAAGAGTTTGGGAAATGCATACTACAGGCAGCGCGAGAAACAGTACCAAGAGGAGCCCGTAAACAATATAAACCCTACTGGAGTAGTGAACTGGAACAGTTGCATAATGATGTTGAAGTGTGTAGAAAGCAAGCAGAGGCCACACCCAGCCAAGAGCACCACAATAAATTCCAGCATGCAAAAGCCAAATTTCAAAGGGCCAAGCTGCAGGCTAGACGGAAAAGCTGGCAGGAGAAAACAGAGTCTCTGAACTTTGAAAGAGACACAAGGAAATTGTGGAAGCTAATAAAACAGCTTAATGACGAGGGCACAGGGAGAAACTCAAAAATTGCACTACATAAAGATGGAAAAATCTTAACAAGAAAGCAAGCAGCTGACCATTTTGCGGACTCGTTCGCACAAGATAGCAATATCAAAATTAGTCCAGAGAAACAACAAGAGATTCGAGAGAAACGACAACATACAGGACAGAAGGAAATAGTACATGAGGTTCTGGAGGCACCCATCACAATCAGCGAACTGGAGCTAGCCATATCAAAACTGAAAATGAGAAAGTCACCAGGAGCTGATGGTATCTCCAATGAAATGATCAGGAACCTAGGAACAGAGGCCAAAACAAAGCTGTTGCAGATCTTCAATAACAGCTGGACCTTAGGCAGTGTTCCACAAGCCAGGAAAGAAGCAATCATGATACCCCTCCTAAAATCAGGAAAAGATGGTTCCATTGCCTCTAGCTACAGACCAATTAGCCTCACCAGCTGTCTCTGCAAAACACTGGAGCGCATCATCAATCACAGACTGCAGTGGTACATTGAAAGTAAAAACATCCTTGTGCCACAGCAGGCTGGCTTTAGGCAGTGCTACTCTACGGAAGATCAGACAACCTACCTCTCTCAAGAAATTGAGGATGCATTCCAAGAGAAGAAGCTGGTGCTTGCGGCATGGATAGATCTGAAGAAAGCCTTTGACAAAGTCTGGAAAGAAGGTCTGATGAAGAAACTGAGAAACTGCAAAGTCAATGGAAGAATGTACAAATGGGTGAAAGCATACTTGCACAACAGAAGAGCCCGAGTACAGATAGACGGACTCAAGAGCAAGAAAGTACTACTGCGTCACGGTGTCCCCCAGGGCGGAGTCTTGTCCCCCACACTTTTTCTAATCTTCATCAATGATCTTGTTGCTCACCTACCGCATGGAATTAAAGCGGCAATGTACGCCGATGACCTGGTTCTATGGAGCACAAATGAATATGCATCAGTGGCCACCAGATAGCTACAAAGAGCTGTAGATACATTTGCTGCATGGGCAAATAGATGGTGTGTCAGCATAAACACTGACAAGTGCAGCACAACCCTATTTACCCTCTCTCCAAAACAAAAGGCAGGGATCATCCAGATAAATGGAACACCCCTAAGAGAAGATAAAGAACCAACATACCTTGGAGTAACATTTGATGGCAAGCTGACATGGAGAAAGCACATCAACAAAGCAGTAGCAAAAGCCAGAAGGAAAATAGCCATCCTGAGAAAGCTAAGTGGAACCACATGGGGAGCCAGTACGAAAATACTTAGCAAAGTTTACCAACAGAGCATACGACCACACCTGGAATATGGGTCAACTGCGTGGTGTTCAGCATCAAATACCACACTACAAGAGCTGGACAAGGTGCAAAATCAAGCACTTAGAGTCACCACAGGAGGGATGAGATCAACCCCTATAGTGGAAATGGAGAAGATGGGGAGGACACAGCCACTGAGTGAGCGCAGAGATACGAAAACGCTAATACAAGCAGAAAAGTTCCTCAGCTTGCCAGGCCACCCTATGAAGAACAGATTTGAAAACCTAGCTATGGGGCGGTTGAAAAGAAGTAGTTTTATCCACCAGGCCAATCGACTCTGCAGAGAAACCACTGATCTGCCCACAGTTGGTATCCCCCTAACAACTATTCCAGAGCGAACTCCATGGAAAGATGAGCATAGACTATCGTTACAAATCCAGACAAAAGTGAGAGGAATATTTGACAAGGAAGAACAGAACAGTGTGCAGCGCAGATCAGCCACTCTCAGCTTCTTGATGAAGAATACCCACAGGATCTCTGGATCCGAGTCTACACAGATGGGTCAGCACAAAATGCTGTTCGAAATGGAGGAGCGGGAGTGTACATAGAATACCCAAATAATACTAGGGACACAGCCAGAGTACCGACAGGAAAGTACTGCCATAACTATGATGCCGAAATTGAGGCAATCAAGATAGCAACAGAGAAATTACTAAATAACAGCAATGGTACTCAACCTGTGGTGCTACTAACAGATGCAAAATCAGTACTCGAGGCGCTCCTCTCTGGGAAATTGCCAGTACTAAGGACACTACTTTCTGAACTTGGCAGTCAGCATAAAGTCACCATACAGTGGATACCATCCCACTGTGGAGTACCCGGAAACGACAGAGCTGATCAATTGGCTAAGGAAGGAGCCAAAGAGGAACAGCCTGATGTGCCCGTTACATACCACCAAAAGAAAAGAATGATCAAATCAGTCAGAAAGCCACCAAAACCTGCTCAAGATGACTACCACATTATGGACAGACCAGAACAAGTCATTATTCTGCGCCTCAGAACAGGACACAATAGATTACGCAACCACATGTATACAAAATTCAAGATTGGTGAAACAGCCATGTGCACATGTGGATTGGCGTCGCAGACAGCAGAGCACATACTCCAAGACTGCCCAAAATATAACATATCTAGGCAAACCTTCTGGCCTAGAGAGACGACAGTGGAAGATAAACTCTATGGACCACTGTGTGAAATGGAAAAAAAAAACAGTTCAATTCATGCAAGAGACGACATTGCAGATATAGACATATTTCAAGCGAACGAAAGAAGAAGAAGAATATCACTGCAGAATTTGGGCCAGTAGAACTGCGTCAGTATTCTTGATCGTGTTTTGGCATAGGCCATATACCCTGCGAAGGGTACATCATGTGCTAGTTGCAGTGCCTTCTTCCGGTGTTCAGTTGGTAACACCGTTTTTTCTATCGTATTGGCATCTTTTGTGTAGTATCTTGTTAGGATACCACATTTCAAACCAAAGTGCCAGCTAGCATACTTTGTTAACTTTGGCTTTTGGCCTACTAGTTTAACATACTTCTGTAATGATAAGTCGGCTTTCTGTGACTTAACAAAGTTTTCTCTCATGTTTTTGAGAGGTGTTATAATTGGGTTTAGTAATTCTAATGTCTCAGTTTGGTTTGTCTGAGATTGTAATTCTGCAGCTGATCTTGTTACTGCGTTATTTGATAAAATATTTTCAAAGCAAGATGTTACAAGGTGTCGCAAAACATCTTGGAGGTCGATCGATGACAGAATGTCGCACCAAACGTCTACAAACAGTCGGCATCCTTTGATGTGTTGTTGAGCAAGGAAGGACTGTCGCGCAATAGGTCTGCAGGCGGCAGCCATCCTTTGAAGTTGGAGACACTCTGTCTGGATGTGGGTCGGTGTCAGCATACCCAATAAGACCTTACAGGAGTAATGAGTTAACACTGGTCTAGTAGAGAGACACCGGACAGGGAAGACACCGAGTACTATTAATACCTCACAGGGAGACACATTTGTGTCAGACCAGAGGGCAACGAGTACAGATGAGCGAGGGCTTTCCCCAAGCAATTGGGTTGCTGGTCCTTGCGAGTAACCGTGATATGGCAGGTTACTCAAACTCACCAGCCGGCGTGCTGGCAAGACCAGGCACGCAATACTAGCGACTGCACGGAGAGTAAAGTGTCCGTGCTTGTCCGCGCTATGTGTAGCGGGACAGACTGACTGGAGACGGTAGAGAGGGCAGACGTATCCTTAACCAATACGATAGCTTTCTAGGCCATAGGCAAACATAGGGCTGTTCGTTTAGATTGTGTAATGCTAGCATCATCTATCATCACGTTGATGTATTCATATTGTGTAACAATGATGAAACCTAACGCTCGTAGAGCCATTCAAATGTCGGCTCTGAATAAATTGCATTCCTTTCGCAAATGTCATGAAGTGCGCAAGTAGCGGAGTCTTGAAAAGCTGCAGCGCACAAGTCGCTGACAGGCTAGACCCCGAATTGGTGTCAGAATGGTCAATGAATCAACGCCAGCGGCGAATTAGTGTCAGAACACAGGGAATAAACACCAGTAAACCCTGAATTTGTGTCAGAACACATTGAACGAACGCCAGCAGTACAATTACTGTCAGATTTCAGTGAACGTTTCTGTACAGCCATAGCAGGCAGTTGTAGTAATATTCAACGAGCAGTTAACGCCAACATGCAAGTGATATTATAAACCACTAAACGAACGCTAGCTATCGATTGATATTACAAAATTCTGTACCAGAAGTAATTCAATGCACGTTTCAATAATTGTGATGTGTGATATATTGCAAGGTAATACAAATTTATTGTGATACATGCTATAAATTAAATTTTTTTTCTTGTGGTGAATTATACGATCGCCAAATTTGTGGAGTGTGAACCACAATTGAGTCAAATTAGATCAGTAAAGTGTGAAATTCTACCAATATTATTTAGAAAGTGTGTTATTATATGAAAAGCAATTGAAATGTATACAATCATCAGTGAACATTACCATCGTAACCACCGTGTACATTTCATTGCGTGTGATACAGCCATCAATGTCACCATTCTACGAAATTAGTAATTAGAGTAGCGACGAACTGCAGCCTAGAACGAAGGTACGCCAGAGTCAAACAGCGAATACAAAACGACATTGACGGCCATACGACTAATCATCTCATTTATCATCTAACAATCATTCAGACGATCATATCATTCATCATTAATACCATTTATCACTATTTATCACATTCTCATTCACCAATCGCATGAAATAGGAAATTATATTAACAACGTTATGAAATATGAAATATTTGATAGAATATGATGAATTGTGAGCTTGTATTTACAACTTAAGCGTGTGTCTAATTTTTGCTGCTCTACTAACCAGAACGCAGCCCGTGTGGTAGCAAATCAAACCTGTGTGTAGTGTGAAAGACTGCGGTGGAACATCCCAAGTACCGTACTGTCCAACAAATTAGATGAGTATATTTTCCGAATATTTTGATATGCTCTAACTTAATCATGCATCTTCTTTTCCAGCGAAAGATGTACGTGTACTAACACAATATTGTAAACTATTCTGTGCATATTATTGTATTATCATTTTGAACTAACATTACGCCACAAAATGGCGTCACTAAATGAATGTATCCAGGCGGGCATCGCCATGGGCCACACTGGAGATAAGCTAGAAAAATGGGCGGACCAAAAGTATAGAGAAGAAACAGAAAGGAAAATTGCTCTACAAAAAGAAGAATCAGAAAGAAAAGCTGCTCTTGACAGAGATGAAAGAGCATTAGAAAGGCAACATCAAAAAGAAATGAAAGAGATCGAAGAGGCTACCAAACAGAAACAATTAGAATTAGATCAAATTATCAAACAGAAACAGTTAGACGTAGAACTTGCTAACAAACAAGCAGAGGAAGCCACCAAACAAAAGCATATACAGGTAGATTCAGAAACTAAACTAAAGATGAAAGAAATGGAGGTAGATTCTAACATACAAATAGCCTCTAGCAAACAAAAGAGCCAAGAAGAACAGAACAAATTCAGTAAGTACAAAGGCCTCATTAAACCATACACTGTAGGTGATTCAATCAGCGCATGGACTGAAAATATAGAGTTCCAACTAAAAACACAGAAAATACCTTTAGAGGATTGGGCAATGATTTACATGAGGAACCTGAGTGGGGAGCCTTTAAAAGTAATAGAATCCATACCTACAGATCTTAGAAACAATTACCAGTACATACACGATAGGATAATGCAACATTTTCTTTTGGACGCTACTGGTTACCAAATTCAATTCTCACAGATTAAACCAAAAGCAACTGAAACGTTCTTAGACTACATTTTTAACGTGCAGAGCACATTTAAAAAATGGACTAAGGCGGCTAGAGTAGGTAACAGCTATGAAAAACTAGAAGAGCTAATGGTAATGGACAAAGTCGTTTCTACATTGCCTACCCCTTTTGCTAAATTCTTACAACAGTCAGATATTGATTCCATTCAACAATTAGAGAAACGGGGTTCAGCTTATTTCTCCTCTAATCGGGACATATTTAAAACTACATCATATGACACAGAAATTACAGCTTTTGCAAATAGAGTCCCTGATAGATCCTATAAACAGAAAGACTATAGTAAGAAGGACAAACCATATCAGAAACCACCTCGATGTAATTATTGCAATCTTTTTCACCCAACTTATTCGATGTGTGATAAGAACCCCACATATCCGTCACACCTAGAACAAGTGTTAAAGAAGCAAGAAAGCAGAAAATCACCGTTTAAACGTGCTGTAAAATGTTATTTTTGTTCTAGTTATGGCCATTATAGTAATAAATGTCTTGGGAGACAGAGAATGAAGGCAAACAATGCAGCCCTCATCGATACATCATCAGACGATGAGAGTGACATAGATCCCGAACTTGTCAATGTTTTGCCAACGAATGAATGCCAGAATGTATCATTAGTAACCGATATTTTAGACTTTAAGACGTGCAAAGTATGCCAGCAATTTCATGCGGAGGGTAGATTGAAATGTGGACACATAATATCATGTTCAAATGAAGAAGCTAATGCAGCATCTGCCTCCAGAGGTAACCTTAAGTTCTACGATGCACAGGTCAATGGTAAACCATGCCAATGCTTAGTTGATAGCGGCAGTACTATACTGGGTTTAAGGAGAGAAATTGCTAGAACAGAAGATTATACGGGTGAATTTGTCAAATGCCGTACTTTCTCGGGCACCATCGAGAAATATCCACTGGCAAAAGCGCATATCAATACCCCGTTCCTTACTGGCACATTTACATGCGCGATCCTCCAAGATCCTTGTACAGATCTTATTTTAGGATGTCTTGATGCATTAAAAGAATGTACAGACGACAAAATAAAAGCCTGGAATGAAACACACATGGTCAACGCTGTAACCACGTCAGATACAGAAACAAAGTATACTGACTTACAAAATGAAACACTACAGCTATTAACATCTAGTCGTGCAGATACCAACAATACTCGCCAAAAGCTGAGCGAGGCACAAAGCACCGACCAAACACTCACACCGTATTTTAACTTGTTGTGTGAGCGAAAGAAAGTTTCTAAAAATTCTTCCTGGTACTTTAAAAAGGTTAACGAAATTCTCATGCGTTATTACACATATAATAACCATGAAATTCAGCAGACGGTGTTACCTGTAACATACAGAAAAAAGGTGCTAAAAATCGCACATTCACCACCGTTTGCTGAACATTTAGGCTATCATAAAACGCGAGCCAGAATTCTATCACAATTTTACTGGCCGAAATTTTGTTCCGACTTAAAATCTTTCTGTCGCTCTTGTACTGTGTGTCAACATCGAGTAAGAAAAAAAAAGCATGTAAAGACCGAAGTGCAACGGTCAGTGATAGCATCTAGACCACTTGAAAGTATAGCGGTCGATATTACTGAACCCCTAATGCAGGTGTCGAGTAATGGAAACCAGAACTATCCAAACAAGGGTACTAAAACGATTCACCTTAAACCAAACCAAAAGGTTGTGATGCAACTAACTGATAAACATAACATGGTACTAACATGTTGCCAGGGGCCTCTCAACGTTGAACTCAAAATATCAGATGCGGATCATGAAATATCGATAAAAGAACACTTAGAGATATTTCATATCAACATCCTGAAACCATACGTTTCACAACAAGTACAACAGACAGACGAACAGATTGCACCAACACCAAGCTATGAGACGACAGACGTACATAACTCAACTTCACTAGGTAGGGCGACACACAACAGCGACAACGCAAACACACTTAGCCAGATAACAGCACACACAACTAGTAGCACAACAGTATTGGACGAGATGGAACTACCAGTTCCTACAGTAAACGTAACTGAGACAAATATCTCGACATATAGAAATAACATATGCAGTCAGACGAAAGACGGGACAAAACACCTACTGAAACGTCGACAGGTCTTCAACAGGTTGAGATTGTTTGGACTCACATCTAAGCCGTCCAAAGTAGAGTTGGGCATGGAACAAATTGACTTCCTGGGTCATACCATCTGCAGGGGCCAAATGAAAACTGATGACAGAATCGTTACTAAGATTCTGAATTTGACAATGCCAACGACCAAGAAACAGGTCCGAAGTTTACTGGGTCTTGTAAACTATTATAGTAAATTCATCCCTAACCTGGCGGAAATCACCAGTGTTTTTTCTAACATCTTAAAAGCTTCGGCTAAGTTATCTGTAAAAGATGCACGATTAATTAGTGCGTTATCGAAATTAAAGCATTGTTTCAGCGTTCCACCTATCCTCCGTATGCCTAATCCAAAACTCACTTATTTCTTACGCACAGACGCAAGTGCCATATCCATATCTGGTATACTAGGACAGTTCTACGACGGGACGTTCCATCCCGTAATGTACGTAAGTCGGAAGATCACTCCGGCTGAAGGAAGATACTCAGCATCAGAAATGGAAGGCCTTAGTTTTATCTATTGCGTGAGAAAGTTTCATCGATTTTTGGCAGGAGCACAGTTTGTAATCCAATCTGATAACTCTCCATTGTCTGTGATGCAATCTGGACATCCTACCAGCAATAGAATTTACAGGTGGGCTTTGATTCTCCAAAATTATACATTTATCATCCAGCTTTTAAAAGGGAGATTAAATACGATTGCAGACATTTTGAGTCGTCCTTCATCCATTCAAATACCTGAGGAACAGGAAGGAAGCGACCATACACCACCAGAAACAATGACACTGTAATGTTAAATAACCAAGTGCCAGGTGTGGTGAGTAAGACATATCGTAAGTGCGTTACTATCGCCTGATATTTGACTTGTGTGAATAGAACAGTGCTATGAAAAGTGTAACGAACAGACACAGAATTAACATGCGCTGAGACACACGTAAGCTAGATTATGGGAACTAATGCCAAGAGGACAGCAAACCCAGCTTACACCCCGAATCTAGAATATATTGAACCGACGCTTATACCCCGAAGAACATTCCAGGCTTAGCTATGGACCTACATAATGTGGTAGGCAACTATATTAATACACTATCCTTCAAGAAGAGCATAAAAGACTTTGGCGGAATGAACTATGTTAGAATAGTCTACAAAGAGATTTGCTCCATCTTCACAACGCAGAGGAGGACGTCAACTTAGTGTAATTAGATATAGAAATGTAACTGTGATATATGTACATTATTATTTTATTTACAGTATCTATAACTTCATTTTCTATTATGCATTCTATTGCAAATTGCGTAAACGCATATATAACTTTAATTTCTTATTTGCTTAGTTAGAAATCATTATCATTTAATTAATAACCCATTTATTAAAACATCCATTATAGAAATACAATTGTTAGATATTATATTAGTTTATTACCATATAATTATGATCATTTATACATCCATTTATTTAAAATATCATTTCAAAACATACATCAATCATGTAGGAATTAATATCATCTTTTTCACAAATAACATTTAAGGTAATTAATCAATTTCTCTTAAATGAAACTAGTAGTAAATTATTTCCCTTGAGGGTAATTTAGGTCAGCACACCAAATTATGGAAGTTACTATGTCAGGAGCGGTAACAAACCATCCTTATAACTATGTATATATTTTGTATAGACATGACGCGTGCAAACAAAACGCAGTCATTTGGCGTGATTACTGTTATAATTCAGCCAATCATTTATTGTATATATATATATATTGTTTATGTATGTGATACTATGAAACATATTTTAATGACGAAAGAATGATTGAGTGAAAGAATAGTATGAAAGGGTATGAAAGATGAATGAAAGAAGAGAAAATGCGAAAACTTAGTAAACATTGAAAGGAAGAGAGCGAGAGAGAAAGACAGCGGAAAATTGTTTTTCCACCGCTGGAAAAGTCTTATTTGACTTGTCTGTGTCATCTGTGTTTCCAATGTGTTGTCGAAGGTTTTTATGTGTTATAGCCACACTTTAACAGAGTATATAAAGAACGTACTTTGAGCTTCAGAAAACAGAGTTGTGGTCACAAATAAAAATAACGAACGTTTGTAACCACAATATACCGATTTGCGGCGCTCGAAGGAACACACACATTTAGTACACTAACGCATACACATGTTAGAGAGTTAAGTACACTTTAGTTTATTAGAAAACACGCAACCAAACAGGAAAACGAACACATAAAAAATTGCACACACCAATCAGCTCAAAGAACAATAACTCTAAATTCAGGGGACACAATAAATAATCAGAAACCTAAATGTAACAGTAAATATAGCTTTTTCACATGCGGAAGCAAGAAGGTGAACAGTAGAGCTATGTGTATAGAGTTGGAGGGGATATTGATGGGAACATGAACACTTGGTGCTCATGTGTTGTACTCATAATAGAGTCAACTAGTGTGTGGGTTGTCATTTTGGGCAATAGGAGGAACAGGTCAAGACGAAAGTCAACAGGTGAAAGTCAAAAGACATAGGGTCAAACGACAGAAGCCAGGACATAAGTCATAAGACAACGGTTTCCGGTTCACTACCAATCCCTAAGATATCTATAGAACCAACTATACTGAGAGATGGGCTACTGAATTAGCCAAGTGAAAAGATAGAACACTGTGAATGAAGGTAGAAGATATTGTTTTATCCCCAAACTAGAAAGTTCTATACTTATTGGAGATCTGACAAAATTGGGACAACCAATTTTTCTTTTGTGACCAAGAAGTGTTACAAACATGAGAAAAAGGGAAGTAACACTTCACGGAGAGGAGGGGACCCTGTCAGCATCCCCAATAAGACCTTACAGAAGTAATGAGTTGACACTGGTCTAGTAGACACCGGACAGGGAAGACACCGAGTACTATTAATACCTCACAGGGAGACACATTTGTGTCAGACCAGAGGGCAACGAGTACAGATGAGCGAGGGCTTTCCCCAAGCAATTGGGTTGCTGGTCCTTGCGAGTAACCGTGATATGGCAGGTTACTCAAACTCACCAGCCGGCGTGCTGGCAAGACCAGGCACGCAATACTAGCGACTGCACGGAGAGTAAAGTGTCCGTGCTTGTCCACGCTATGTGTAGCGGGACAGACTGACTGGAGACGGTAGAGAGGGCAGACGTATCCTTAACCAATACGATAGCTTTCTAGGCCATAGGCAAACATAGGGCTGTTCGTTTAGATTGTGTAATGCTAGCATCATCTATCATCACGTTGATGTATTCATATTGTGTAACAATGATGAAACCTAACGCTCGTAGAGCCATTCAAATGTCGGCTCTGAATAAATTGCATTCCTTTCGCAAATGTCATGAATTGTTATTTCGTGCAGTGCGAAAGTAGCGGAGTCTTGAAAAGCTGCAGCGCACAAGTCGCTGACAGTCGGCTAGATCTTTTGTTGTGGGGAAATTATTTTCCAGATTACAGACGGCGGGACATTTTGAAGTACCGGGAGGATTTCCCAGATGAAAGGGTGAACCAGTCAGTTGTTGACATTAAATCGAAAATGGAGAGAGAAAAATAGCTTCTAGACTGTCTACTGTCTAGACAGTTTTTATGACGTCACTCAGACCCAGTATTAAAACCGGTGGGATAAACAACTTTGGGGAAGTCGACCAAATGTTGTGAAACAACTAAGACGTGTGTGTTATTCTGAGGTCGATACTGGAGAGGGACTACAGGGTCTTCTGTCGATTTACATTGGCGGACATGTTACCTTAGTATGATTTAGTAGTCCCAATTTTCAAACCAGAATAAATATATGGTAATTAATTAAATAAACCTACATTAGATTATTCTTAGAAATCGAGTGTAGTAATGTGCGTTGATAGAACGTATTATAAGAGCGTCGGCAACAGTAGCCAATCGCGTAGCTTCAACTAGCCGGTGTGAGATATCATTTAACTCAGTGAGTTAAGGACAATGTAGTGGGATGATTTTTAGGGAGATTGAGGATGGTTTGGGGATGAAGGAAATGTCAAATTGTAGGATCTTCCAGTAGAGCATCTGCTGGGTTTCTGCCCTTTTCCTTTAGTCTTTCCTTGTCTTACCATGACTCAGACCGATATGATGAGCGCCTCAACCTTACGACAGAGTTTGGTTCTCTGTTATATTTCTTAGTGCGGCCGGTGGCCTACACTCACCTGATAAAGGTTGGAATCGGGTTGCTCTCACCAGGTGTGTTCTCTCTTCAACAGGTTCCACTAGGCTTACCAAGAAGTAGTAGAAAAGTATGGCGCGAGCATTGAAGGGAGTTTGTTTTTACTAAGAAGCTTTTGCACTGGGCCCATAACCCAGAGGGTCTGCAGGAACATGGCCTCTGCTGAGCAGGAAACGATGGTTATTTAAGTGTGTTTCCTGAGTGATTGTTTACATCACTGTAAAATCAAGACACTGACAATAACACCTGTACCAGGAACACTAGTAGATATCAATCAATACCGGGAAAATTATCATTTTCAGTTACTATTTGGGGAATTCAGATCAAAGGAAATAGAGGAATACCTAAACCATGCGGACAGGAGAACAAACAGAAATGAATAATGTGGAGAGGTTGTGATGATGTCTCCAGCTTCCCCATCATATTTTGCTTGCTTGCTTGTGTTCGTTGGCTTGAGCTTCAACGCGAGGTCCTGTATGTCGGATGAAGGCATCCTGTTGTCCAACATCAGTGTGATGTCATACGGGACCTGAGGTTTGCGTGAGTATCCGTTGTCCCATGTCTGGCTTATTGGTGTGCAGACTGGTGGTTCCTCGCCGTACAGGCAGACACTCTCCGACTTCGGAGGAATCGGCGATCCTGCTGACTTTAGCCAGGACCCCGAAGGGACCTGTTGCCCAGGACGCTCGACGAGGACGCGTCAATAGGTCTTGGCCAGTATAATATAACCCGGCCCTGGTGCCTAGGAAACAACTTTGCGTCCCATATTTTGCTTAAATTGGGGAAACATCTCTTTAAAGCCCTTATGTAATTTTATAAAATTGTATATTCGTATCTCTACCAGTGTGTGAGTGTGTGTGTGTGTGTGTGTGTGTATATATATATATATATATATATATATATATATATATATATATATATATATATATATATATATATATATAGTGCGATACGTTACATTAGTATAGTGGGGGAGTTATAATGTACAAATTAACGTACCCAGCCAAATCTACACATTTGGCTGCGACGTTTTCTCAGTTGGTTGGAGAATGTACCGGCAACCAACTCCCTGGTCCGACTGGCTTCCGGTCAAGGAAAACAAGCAGAGAAACAAACTTGTAAGTTCTAACCGTCGACTGGACTGGAGACATCGCTTGTACATTAGGCTATCAGATAGCTCTAGTAGAGTGATAGCAATTATCCTAAGGCTGGTGTTTAATTAAAGCCAAGCTGTTATCAATATAATGGTGACAGGATTCCCAAGGCGATAGTCACTCGACGTATAAGAAAAGTCGCTGTGTGTGAAGGGTAGGTAGAGACGTGCAGTTATTAATAAGGGAGAGTTTATACCGCGATAGCTCGGAATAGACAGAGTAGTTTATACCGAGCTGGCTCGGAATAGACAGAGTAGTTTATACCGAGCTGGCTCGGAATAAACGGAGTAGTTTATACCGAGCTGAAGTAAGAAGCTGTTTAAATATCAAGAATAATTTTCCAGATTGGTATCCCCAATAAAAATAATTGTGTCCCCATGCGAGTTAAAGAATTGTTAACTTGCGTTTCTGTACTCTTACTGTTTACAGGCTTCCATCTTTGTTTACATTACCGACCTACTATTTCCTGCTATTGATGTCCTCATCATAGTTGCCATTCTAGATATTTTATATTCAGATCTAGAGGTATTTTGCTGGCATCTGGATACCGTTTTCTGACGTTTGGATGATGGATGCAATTCTAGATACTTTTCATTTGGAGTCGGATATTTTGAATACTTTCTAGATTTTACTTTTCTTACGGTGTCATTTACCCATTTTATGTTCGGTCTGGACACGAGTAAATTATGGTAACTGCCATTATTTAAACTTTGAACTGACTTGGGTCAACGCTCAACTATCTGGCAACCCTCTCTTCTCCCCCCCCCCCCCTCCCCCCCGGTAATGAGTGAAATGGCGCATAAGGGCACTGAAGAAACTTTTGGTCAGTAAACATTTAAACTTAAAGAATTTGGCTGCAATTGGAACCGATAATGCATCGGTAATGGTCGGTATCTACCATGGCGTGTATGCAAAATTGAAGGAAGATATCCCATCTTTAATCCTCATGAAATGTGTATGTCATTCCTTGCAGCTAGCATTATCACAAGCCTCATCAGTCAGAATGTTTACCAAGGAATTTGGAATTCCTTATTGCTGAAGCCATCGGCTTATTACAGCCATCGGCTGGATGGACGCATCCCAGATTGTTGATTAGTTGGCATTCAATTGTGTAACCTAACGCAGCTATTTGAGTAGCAGGTTTTCAATGCGGTGACACATACATCGTCGACTCCATTATGGTTGGAGGAATTGAAATGGTTGGGGACAGGTTTGTCAGCGCCCTGATTTATGTCTCTGAGGTGTTCTCTAAAACGGTCCGCAAGACGTCTGCCTGTTTGACCAATGTATTTCATGTCACATCGTTTGCAGATGATGACATATATCAGATTGCGGGATGTACAAGTGAAATAATCTTTCAAGGAGAAGGTGCCTAGGGAAAATGCGATCTCCGGTGTCTGAACAACGTATGGGCATGTCAGACAATTCTTACGATGGCATTCGAATGTGCCCACAGATGAACTAACGGTGGGGAGGGACTATGCATAAGGTGGTCTCTGAGGCTCTGGTTACGGCGGAAAATTACCCTAGGGCCTTCGGAGAATACCTCACGAGTGGTTGGATCGGATTCCAAGATGGACCAGTGTCTCATGAAAATATGCTTGATGGCATAGGCATGTGGATGGAAGGTGAGGATGAGCTTGGGTGCATTGTTAGGAGGTCGCGTTTGATTGACGAGGGACATTTCCCGCGAGACTTGGGTTATGCGACAGAAAGCTGTGGACCTCTGGGTAGGACCGTTTGCGGAAAAAGTCTAGCATTTCATGGGCTCTCTGGGTTCCAAATGTTGCTGTATGTAGCCGAGGCACGGTGTTGGGGTGAGCGCCCAACATTGCTTAAATACCTCAATGGCTCGTGAATACATAACCTATGCAGCAAAAGTCTAACTCCTGGCCTTCACGCGGCGGACCTGTTTAAACTAACAGGAGAAGGGGCGACGGCGAATCTCTGGCGCCGGAAAATAACCAGTATGCTCTAGATGTGTATACACGTACATGCATGCGCAGACAGGTGTGTGCGCGTGTACACATCTACACTCGAGTGAGACCACAGTCTGCTCTAGCAAAGAAAGGTGCTGAAGTCGGAGGCAACCAGCCAAGAGGCGCACCACAGAAATCAGGATGCCACGCAATCACGCAAAATGGAATATGTCGACTACTGCTAATCGTTATGGTGCTCGCCCTGCTTTGGACCCCCAGGCAGGTGCAGTGCCGGGCCCTATGTCTCGAAAGGGTCCAACCCCAACTACTGGAGGTCCTTCTCAGATGTCCTGTGGAGCCAGGGGACATGAGAATAGGATGACTGGCCTTACCAAACGAAGACTTAAAATAATGCACTGGAATGCGGAGGGAGTCAGCAACAAAAAAATAGAATTAGAAAAAATCTTGGACCAAGAAAAAGTAAGCATATGTTGCTTGCAAGAAACTCACCTCAATGAAAATATAGCCTTCAAAATCAGAGGCTACCAGTGTTACCGATCCGACCGAAAGGACAGGCGAAAAGGTGGGATACTGACCCTTGTAAGAAATAACATCATGGCTTCCCAAATCAAAGTCTACATGGAAGGGGCTGAGTATCAGACACTTAAACTTAAGACAGGTAATACAGATCTACATCTGATCAATTACTACTGTCCAAGTGACCGCCCATAGGCACTGGACACATTACCACTAAAAGAAAAAATAATTGTGTGTGGCGATTTCAACAGCCACTCGCAGAGCTGGGGCTATGATCACATGGACCAGAGAGGAGAGAGACTGGAAGACTGGCAGGATGAGAATAGATTCATGTTGATTAACAAGCCGTCCGACCCACATACTTTCTATTCGAGATCATGGCACTCTACAACTACACCTGACCTGGCTTTTCATTCACCAGACCTGGAGTGGAACATTACACGAATTGTTGGGAAACAACTTGGTGGCAGTGACCATCGGCCAGTCTTTCTAACCGTAGAAAATGAGCTTGTAAGTGAAAGCAGCACCCTCTCGAGGTGGAACTACAAGAAAGCAGACTGGGCAATGTACAAGCATCGCACCAGCATATTGGTTAGAAACCTGAACACTGAGAAAGACATAAATAAAGTAGTTGAAGAGTTTGGGAAATGCATACTACAGGCAGCGCGAGAAACAGTACCAAGAGGAGCCCGTAAACAATATAAACCCTACTGGAGTAGTGAACTGGAACAGTTGCATAATGATGTTGAAGTGTGTAGAAAGCAAGCAGAGGCCACACCCAGCCAAGAGCACCACAATAAATTCCAGCATGCAAAAGCCAAATTTCAAAGGGCCAAGCTGCAGGCTAGACGGAAAAGCTGGCAGGAGAAAACGGAGTCTCTGAACTTTGAAAGAGACACAAGGAAATTGTGGAAGCTAATAAAACAGCTTAATGACGAGGGCACAGGGAGAAACTCAAAAATTGCGCTACATAAAGATGGAAAAATCTTAACAAGAAAGCAAGCAGCTGACCATTTTGCGGACTCGTTCGCACAAGATAGCAATATCAAAATTAGTCCAGAGAAACAACAAGAGATTCGAGAGAAACGACAACATACAGGACAGAAGGAAATAGTACATGAGGTCCTGGAGGCACCCATCACAATCAGCGAACTGGAGCTAGCCATATCAAAACTGAAAATTAGAAAGTCACCAGGAGCTGATGGTATCTCCAATGAAATGATCAGGAACCTAGGAACAGAGGCCAAAACAAAGCTGTTGCAGATCTTCAATAACAGCTGGACCTTAGGCAGTGTTCCACAAGCCTGGAGAGAAGCAATCATGATACCCCTCCTAAAATCAGGGAAAGATGGTTCCATTGCCTCTAGCTACAGACCAATTAGCCTCACCAGCTGTCTCTGCAAAACACTGGAGCGCATCATCAATCACAGACTGCAGTGGTACATTGAAAGTAAAAACATCCTTGTGCCACAGCAGGCTGGCTTTAGGCAGTGCTACTCTACGGAAGATCAGACAACCTACCTCTCTCAAGAAATTGAGGATGCATTCCAAGAGAAGAAGCTGGTGCTTGCGGCATGGATAGATCTGAAGAAAGCCTTTGACAAAGTCTGGAAAGAAGGTCTGATGAAGAAACTGAGAAACTGCAAAGTCAATGGAAGAATGTACAAATGGGTGAAAGCATACTTGCACAACAGAAGAGCCCGAGTACAGATAGACGGACTCAAGAGCAAGAAAGTACTACTGCGTCACGGTGTCCCCCAGGGCGGAGTCTTGTCCCCCACACTTTTTCTAATCTTCATCAATGATCTTGTTGCTCACCTACCGCATGGAATTAAAGCGGCAATGTACGCCGATGACCTGGTTCTAGTGGAGCACAAATGAATATGCATCAGTGGCCACCAGATTGCTACAAAGAGCTGTAGATACATTTGCTGCATGGGCAAATAGATGGTGTGTCAGCATAAACACTGACAAGTGCAGCACCACCCTATTTACCCTCTCTCCAAAACAAAAGGCAGGGATCATCCAGATAAATGGAACACCCCTAAGAGAAGATAAAGAACCAACATACCTTGGAGTAACATTTGATGGCAAGCTGACATGGAGAAAGCACATCAACAAAGCAGTAGCAAAAGCCAGAAGGAAAATAGCCATCCTGAGAAAGCTAAGTGGAACCACATGGGGAGCCAGTACGAAAATACTTAGCAAAGTTTACCAACAGAGCATACGACCACACCTGGAATATGGGTCAACTGCGTGGTGTTCAGCATCAAAAACCACACTACAAGAGCTGGACAAGGTGCAAAATCAAGCACTTAGAGTCACCACAGGAGGGATGAGATCAACCCCTATAGTGGAAATGGAGAAGATGGGGAGGACACAGGCACTGAGTGAGCGCAGAGATACGAAAACGCTAATACAAGCAGAAAAGTTCCTCAGCTTGCCAGGCCACCCTATGAAGAACAGATTTGAAAACCTAGCTATGGGGCGGTTGAAAAGAAGTAGTTTTATCCACCAGGCCAAACGACTCTGCAGAGAAACCACTGATCTGCCCACAGTTGGTATCCCTCTAACAACTATTCCAGAGCGAACTCCATGGAAAGATGAGCATAGACTATCGTTACAAATCCAGACAAAAGTGAGAGGAATATTTGACAAGGAAGAACAGAACAGTGTGCAGCGCAGAACAGCCACTCTCAGCTTCCTTGATGAAGAATACCCACAGGATCTCTGGATCCGAGTCTACACAGATGGGTCAGCACAAAATGCTGTTCGAAATGGAGGAGCGGGAGTGTACATAGAATACCCAAATAATACTAGGGACACAGCCAGAGTACCGACAGGAAAGTACTGCCATAACTATGATGCCGAAATTGAGGCAATCAAGATAGCAACAGAGAAATTACTAAATAACAGCAATGGTACACAACCTGTGGTGCTACTAACAGATGCAAAATCAGTACTCGAGGCGCTCCTCTCTGGGAAATTGCCAGTACTAAGGACACTACTTTCTGAACTTAGCAGTCAGCATAAAGTCACCATACAGTGGATACCATCCCACTGTGGAGTACCCGGAAACGACAGAGCTGATCAATTGGCTAAGGAAGGAGCCAAAGAAGAACAGCCTGATGTGCCCGTTACATACCACCAAAAGAAAAGAATGATCAAATCAGTCAGAAAGCCACCAAAACCTGCTCAAGATGACTACCACGTTATGGACAGACCAGAACAAGTCATTATTCTGCGCCTCAGAACAGGACACAATAGATTACGCAACCACATGTATACAAAATTCAAGATTGGTGAAACAGCCATGTGCACATGTGGATTGGCGTCGCAGACAGCAGAGCACATACTCCAAGACTGCCCAAAATATACCACATCTAGGCAAACCTTCTGGCCTAGAGAGACGACAGTGGAAGATAAACTCTATGGACCACTGTGTGAACTGAAAAAAAACAGTTCAATTCATGCAAGAGACGACATTGCAGATATAGACATATTTCAAGCGAACGAAAGAAGAAGAAAAAATGGGCTCTCTCGAGGAAGTCATTATTATCCTGACAGATACGACGAAGACGGAGTAGCTGGGAATATGGGATGGAATCTTTGCAGCTTTTGGGATGGGATGAGCTGTACAGGAGGAAACCGTGAGCATCAGTAGGTTTGTAGTACACGGAGGTCGTGAGGCCTGTAGGGATTTAATTTAATAGTGGTGTCAAGGAAATTGACAGAGGTGGTGGAAATTTCTGTGGTGAATTTGATCGATGGATGGAAGTCATTGACATAATTGATGAAGCGGTTCAGTTCCGCCTCTGCCATGTCAGTGAGACCTATGCCGTCATCGATGTAGCGTCGGTAAAAAGAAGGGAGAAGACCATCATAGCTGAGTTCAATCTGGTGTTCCAGATGTCCCATAAATAAACATGCGTAGCTGGGTGCCATTTTCATGCCCATGGCAACACCGCTGATTTGTTCAAAGTAGTGGCCATTGAATTCAAAGGAATTGAAGAGGACCAATTCAGCGAGTCTCACAAGTGAGCGAGTAGGGATGGCTTGATCTGTGCGTTGATCCAGAAAGAACTGTAGCGCCCTGAGGCCATCTGCGTGAGGAATGGAGGTATAGAGGGAACATACATCCATTAGGAATAGTCTGTATGTGTTCCCAGGAGTCAGTTGGAGGGAGTTGAATGAGAGTAACGCATGCGTTGTATCCTTGATGTATGACGGGAGATTCGCAACTAGAGGTTGGAAAATCCTGTCAAGAAACGTTATAATGTTGAATGATGGAGGTGATCAAATGGAAAGCAAGCTGGTTGTTGAACGTCAGTAGATGCAGAGTCCGGTACAGGTTGTGCTTGGTGTCCTTCAGTTCGGAGGTATGTCGTTGATGCACAGTCACTGCCAGCTTCATGTACTTGACAGACTGCTCCTGTGCCAGGCGATTGAAGAGTCGTGTCTCAGCAGGAACCAGTTTGCCCAACGAGAGATGAATATTGCTCCGGAAGCCTTTAGGTGTAACCTTGAGCCGGAGGACAGTTGTTCAGGAAATTCAAATGGCAAGAAAAGCGAGTGATGTTAAAAATAGTACGTGCGAGGCTAATAGCTACACGGGACATGTCCTGGGGTATGAGGGCAAATATGTCGGAGATGGTGTGGTGGAGAGATGACCTAGTCCGTCTGTCAGCAGGTATGATCGACTACAGGCCGGTAAACATAAACTAATGGATATATAAACTAAAAAACGACAGTAGAAAGCACAGTACAAAGCATGAGAGTTTTGTTTGTTTTGTGCCTGTGTGTATCTATGTCTTGTCGAGTATCCCATTCACATTTCAATTCATTTGCTTGCAATACTGTTCTATTGTAGTATAGTAACCAAATGTATATTCAAGTAGATGTGGTTAATTTCGATGTCTCATGATATTTGGGAGAAGCTATCTGTATTGACACGGCCTTCTCTCTTATCACTTTAGCAACGCTCGTACAGACACGTCAATGTTCACTTTAGCAACGCTCTCACAGAAAAGTCACTGTTCACTTTAGCAACGCTCACACAGACAAGTTAATGTTCACTTGAGTAACTTTCGCACGAACAAGTCACTGTTCACTTTAGCAACGCTCGCACTTCTATACTTCCTGAAGTAACACAAATTATGTAATGCATTGTAACAAACGTCTTTCTCCATAATCCCGTATGTTCTCGTGAGTAACTCAGCTGCACGAGAATCGGAAGCGGTTCACGCTGCGCTGGTAACTTAGGGGGTATGTGAGCCGGTCGCTCAGAAAGCAATGGCAAACTACTGAAAGTAATCTTGTCTAGTACATCAACAGCAGCTGAAAAATGCTGATGTTGACTGCAACGTCCTGTAAGGGATTTTTGTTTAAATTGTTGCGTATCCCTTGCGTATCGAGAACATCAAGGACTGAGGTATGTGAGATATATGGACGCCTGCAACATTTTGCAGGACACAATATGTGATGACGGTATGTATAACTAATGGAACTTTCCCAAGAACTTAAACATGCAAATGGGTAAGAAAAGAACGGAGGGTGCCCATGGATGTAACTGAAATGATTGAAACGAATAGACGAATGTGGAAGAAATTGGGGTGGCAAGCAAGCTGAAATAATGCCAAAGCGACCTCTGAGATCATAGACAAAGGCAGGGCAAAGGGTCACGTTATATCTCTATACTGTTACACGGCTCTGACTGATATCTTGTACTTTGATTACCGGGTCTTTGTGACATAAGCACAAAACGTCTTCGTGCAGTTTCTGGTGTTTACGCCTTTCTAGGTATTCAAATATTTGCAATAAATGTCGCTTTCTCTTAACTTCTTTCTTCTCTCTAATTGCTTTATTTGCACACACACTCTTTCCATGTTTGTTGCTGACTTTATTTATCAACTTCATCATCCAAGCTAAGTGCATCTTGTGAGACAGGCATCAGTGAAGATGAGGACATGATTCTATAGGTAAGTCACATCAATTTTCTTTTTAATGTTGCATATCCCTTACAGGATGGTGCAGTCAACATCAGAATTTTTCAGCTGCTGTTGATGTACAAGGCAAGATTACGCTCAGTAGTTTGCCATTGCTTTCTGAGCGACCGGCTCACATACCCCTGTAAGTTACCAGCGCGGCTCGAACCGCTGTCGGTTCGGGCGCAGCTGCGTTACTCACGAGAATATACGGGATAACGGCGAGAGCCGTAAACTTTTCGCCAGGGAGAGCGGCAGTCACATCAATACATATGTAATTTCTTACTTTCTCAATCTGGATATTTTTCCTAGATACTTTGCAACAAAATCTAGATATTTATGGATGTTGTTTGGGCCGTTTCTAGATACTTTTGGTCAAAAAAAAGTGGCAACCCTGGCCTCATAATTCCGGTCCAAGCTGACAGTAATATGCGTCGCCTCAGAAAGACATGATTAGGCAATTCAAACACCAGGCTTCCGACTTACTGGCCTGATGAATTAACAAATAAACAAGGAAATGCTACGCACATAAAGTGCAGGAAAACCTGATATATGTGAAGCAGGTTGATAAGAGAGAGGAGATAGATAGATAACGAAGCTAGTGTGAGAGACAGAGATATGAGAAAGATGTGTTGAAAGACATAAAAAAGTGATAACTTTTATATAATATAAATAAGATAATATAAGTGACAAAACATCTGTTCATAATCATAGTTCCTAATATTTTTTTAAATTAAAAAGTCGCTTGCACCCAATTAATTGCTGAAATATTTTTTTTTAAAAAAAGTGTCCAGCAGGGAATCGAACCAACAGCTCCCACTTATCAGGCAGAGACACTTACCACTGTGCTACTGAGGATATGATTTTGAATCAACAAAAGTATATAACATAGCCTCGCTCATGTCCCGATGACGTCACATACGTTAAGTCATGTGACTAGGCAAATCACATGACCAGGACCACCCGGGGATTCCGGGACCGGGAAAAATCACGTGATAGTTTAGCTCTGAATAAACGGAGTAGTTTATACTGAGCTGGCTCGGAATAGACAGAGTAGTTTATACCGAGCTGGCTTGGAATAGACACTTTCTTATATTAATTTGAATTATAATTAGGTACTTTAGTGACATTTTAAAAATTGGTTTGGTATTGATTACATCTGGACAGTTGAATAGGACCTGAAAAATGCTTTCCAACGGTACCTCATTCAAGTCTGTACGTTGATTCTAAGCCGAGATATGCAGAATTGTGTGTCAAATTATGTCATAATATGGAAAATATAGGAAAAAACTAATCTGACTGATTTTTACTTGCTGCCCAGAAACAACAATTGTTTACAATGTGTTTAAAACTGCTATAACTTCTTTAGTTTTGAGAAAACCCCATAGCAACTATATGTTGTCTTGTTCGGAACGGCGAGGCCTAACTGCCTAGATAGAAAATTTTTGATGTTATGCAATATCGAGTCATTAAAATTCAAAATAGCCGCTAATTAATTATTTAATAATGATTAAACTTAGCTAACGAACCTTAAAATGCCAATTATGAATATTTTTCCCTTCAGTTTGATCAAACAAATAAAAAGGCCATGTTGTGATGTTGTAAATATGTTTTGTTACTAATTTAATTTCAAAATGGCTGCCAATTAATTAATTAATAATTAAGTTAAAAAATTTAAACTTGGTTAACGAACCTTGAAAGACCAATTATGTATCTCCGAAGTTGGTGTGGGTTCGCCTGATGATGAAGGACACTGGCAATAGGGGAAGCTAATCCACATGCAAAATTCAGTTGAGTGCACTAGAAGTCATGTGTATGGACTACACTCGAGTTCAAAGCCAGCGAGTGAGCGAAAAAAAAAATATTAATGTATTCTCCCCTCTTCAGTTTGATAAAACAAATCAATAGATCATGTTATGATTTTATAAATATGCTTTATTACTAATTAAAATTCAAAAAGCAGCCAATTAATTATATATAGAAGCACTAGAAGTAATGTGTATGGACTACGCTCGAGTTCAAAGCGAGCGAGCGCAAAAAAAAATAAATAAATTTATGTATCGAACATAATGAAGATCTAGAAAGCATCCTGCCAACCTGGAAAAGAAAAAGAAAAAAACAAACTATTAGTAATAGTTATGCTAATTAATAGTACTAGTACTAATTAAAAAAACTGCTACACATGTTCGTGGTCATTAAAACCGTCTGGTGACGTCTACATTTTTTGTCGTGAGCGACCTGATCTGTTTTCTTCTTAAATTAAATTTGGGCGGGGGGGGGGGGGGTGTTGGTGGCGGTAATAAGATTATTTTAACGGCTAAACTCGATCGTGCCTATTAACCCCTTTACCGTGTGTCACGAGTTAACTCGTCATAAAAATTGTTGGCTTTAACCGTGCATCACGAGTTAACTCGTCATCAGATGTAAAAGTCTTCTGTGTGCCGTGCGTCCCGAGTAAACTCGTGTTAGTACAAAAATAGCATAGGAAATGCATAGGGCGGCTAATCCAACAGCCAGTTCAACAGCGGAAGATAAAAGTAGGTCATCACGTGATGCCAAAAGTGAAAGTGGACAGTAAACAAGAAAAAAAAGGTACGAAAGAACAAAAAAAGATGTAAAGTGTGTTGCAACAGACCCGGTCCCGATGGGAGAAAATTTCGTAAAGAGACACGATACTACTGTCCGGAGTGTGACACAGCACTATGTGCAGCTCCATGTTTTGGTGTTTACCACACCAAGTATAATTACTAAAAACAATTGACATCTAATATACGTATCAGTTTAGTTCGTTATTGAACAGTACCATTTAGTACAGAACATTTCTTATTTTCCTCACAATTTCTAAAAGACAACTCATTTTCACTTAAAAAAACATTTTATTGTGCCAGGACAACATAACATATCAAATTATGAAAGAAAAAAAATACACAGTTTGCATAACAAAAAAAAATTTTTTTTTCCACGGTAAAGGGGTTAATGTGTGCCTATTAATTATGTCTATTCATAGCGCACTATATATAAAGTATTCCTTTATACATAGTTGAACTGTCCCGGCTAGTCACGTAATTTGGCAAGTCACGCGACTTAACGTACATGACGTCATCGGGGCATGTGTGTGGCTATATAATACATTTTTGTTGATTCGAAAACGTGTCGTCAATAGCATAGTTGATAGTGTCTCCACCTGATGGGTGGGATCTCCAGGTTCGTTTCCTTGCCGAACAATTTTTTTTTTAATTGTTCAGCAATTAATTGGGTGAAAGTCAATTCTTTATCTCTTTGGGTTTGTGGGGTTATAGGCAAACTTTTTATATTTATAATCGGATTGACTATTCGCAATGGAATTGCCAATAGAAAAAAATTATATTCGCAATGGAAGTAGGTCACGTGATTATTCCCATTCGTGTTTCCATATTACAATATTTTGTTGATCTGTTAACGTGTCCTCAGTAGCATAGTGGTTAGTGTCTCTCGCCTGGTACACAGAACTTCGAGGATCGATTCCCCGCCGGGGAGGCAGCATTCTTTTTTTTTATTTTTTATTTTCAGGAATTAGGTGACACAAATGCTATGATAGTCTGATGATTTCACTTTAGGCATGTATTCTACGGATTTTGTGTATTAGGTGTTGGTTATCTTGCTGCACAAGAACCTGCGCACTTGTCTTTCTGTTCTTATCTGTACTCTACTTTTGTTTTGGGAAAGGTGCTTAGCCATCCGAACACGAGTTCTCTCTCTCTCTCTCTCTCTCTCTCTCTCTCTCTCTCTCTCTCTCTCTCTCTCTCTCTCTCTCTCTCTCTCTCTCTCTCTCTCTCTCTCTCTCTCTCTCTCTCTCTCTCTCTCGCTCTAAGTCTTGATCTCCCACCTCTCTCTTTCTTGTCTTTACTACTCTTTAATGTCTTTCAATACATCTTTCTCATATCTCTGTCTCTCACACTATCTTCGTTATCTATCTCTCCCCTCTCTCTTTTCCGCCTGCTTCATATATAGAAGCCTGGTGTTTGAATTGCTTAATCATTGCCTCTCTGAGGCGAAGCATATTACTGGAGGCCATAGAAAGTGTCAAATTAAGAGAATCATCACTGCTGCGATATTATCAAGACATAAATAGTAGGATGGTAATGTAACCAAACATGGATACCTGGCAACAGTAAGTGTACAGAAACAAAAGTTAACAATTCTTGAACTCGCCTGGGGACAGAATTATTTGTAGGGATCGTTATTTGTATTGGGGATACCTGTTCTGAAAAATTATTCTTGATATTTAAACAGGACTAATGTAATGTAAAAATAAAATGGGATGCCAAAAGAACGGACAGAAGTAAGAGGAAGAGTGATTCATTAAAAAATACGTTTAATACGGAGAATTCGGCAGAATTAACCTCGCAACAGTGAACATTCCTATTTAAATTAACCACCTTCTTAGACTTCTTAATGGCCCAAACTAAAATTGACTAGTGCGCAGACGCTGTGACATGTTTGTTACTTCCTGCAATTCGATTGCGAATATAATTTTTCTCTATTCACAATTCCATTGCGAATATAATTTTTTCTATTCACAATTGAATTGCGAATAGAGCCTCTCATTTATAATTGTGTTGTTTAAAGTGAGTGTAAGTTAGATAGTTAATCTTTCCTCTTGAGCCCTGACTGTACTGGACTTAGGTATCAGTACAGAGCAGGGTAGGTGGTCGCTTCTATAATCCCCAAGGACACTCCATTTTATGTCTGATTCCATCTCTTGTGATACAAGTGCCAGGTCGATGGCCGTGTCAGGGTCCCCTGGTCTCATTGCCTGCCTAGTTGGTGTCCCATCATTTAGACAGATAACATCCGTCTCAAGCGAGGCCTCAGCAAGAGCACAATGCCCTGTGTGTTCTCTCCCGACCTGTCCCACTCTTTGGAGCGTGCACTGAAGTAACCACATATCAGATATTGATGTATTGGGGATATCAATCTGGAAAATTATTCTTGATATTTAAACAGCCATACTTCAACTATGTATAAAGTATTCCTTTATTCATACTTCACTATGTATAAAGTATTCCTTTATTCATACTTCACTATGTATAAAGTCTCCTAATTATTATTATACATAGTAATGGTAGTTTACTAAACACGCAGGGACAAGGGATAACGAAACCGCGGTAGGAAATTACCTGAACGTGAGATTTAGAATGATGTAGACGATGCGTGATAGTCACAAAACTTTGTGAAGTCGTTTAGAACGCATTTTGGATTTGTCTTTATAGAAGTAGAGTAAGGCCATACTATCTGCATTCTCCGATACTTGTTCTGAATTTGGTTTAACAATTAGCAAAGAGAAGACACAGATTATGTCACAAGGTGCACATGGGGTACCATCAATCTTTATTCGTTATTGACGACGCCACTGGAGATAGTAGACCATTTTACATATCCAGGATCAGAGGTAAATAGCAAATTATCCCTAGATCAGGAAATCAACATGAGAATTCGTAAGGTAGCAACAACAATGAACAGGTTAGCAAAAAGAGTCTGGGAGAACAGGACGCTTACTGCCAAAACAAAAGTCCTCGTCTATCAAGCCTGTGTCCTTAGTACTCTTCTTTATGGCAGTGAAACCTGGACAACTTACTCACACCATGAGAAACGTTTAAACAGCTTTCATATGTGGTGTCTGTGAAGAATACTTGGTATTAAGTGGCAAGACAAAATCGCAAGGGAGACTTTATAAGCAAGCATTTGCTAGTAATGTACGGACATTATACGCAAACAGGTGGTCACGTGACGTTTACTACCGCCATCGATTGGCTTAAGAAGACTATTATTATTATTCTCCCTTCTTGTCTGTCTTTTGTTTGCAAGTTCTTTTTATTCAAACCCCATCTTCATCTATATCTACATACATAGTTAATTCCATAAAACTTTAACGTTCGTATCCTAATGAATGCCTAGATGCGGTACTTAATTACTCTTGACTGTTTGGCTCATCTGTGTGTTACTTTTTTTTGCAAATCCTTTACAGGACATTGCAGTCAACACCAGCATTTTTCAGCTGCTGTTGCTGTCTTGGCAAGTTTTACATTCAGTAGTTTGCCATTGCTTTCTGACCGACCGGCTCACATACCTCTGTAAGTAACCAGCGTGACGCGATCCTCTACCGAATCTCCTGCAGCTGTGTTTCGTACATGAGTATACGGGATTACGATCAACGTCCTTAAACCCTTCGCCAGGGAGACCCACTGTGTGTTACTGGCACCTATAAATAGTTACACTGTAATCTACCATGCTTGACGTAGGAGGCATCAAAGATAGGGTGCCGTAAGACTGACTGCCTCACCCAGTGTAAAACTGAACACTATGCCTGCAAAGAGGTTGACATGATTTATTTGAGAATCTAGGCTCCATTGGAAGATAAAAAGAAGGGGAAGAATATTATTTTTCGTTTTTACTTTGTTTTATATTGTCTATCAACTCTAAGATTACACCTGTCATCTATTTCTTGTTCACCTTCTTCTCAGTAATATACTCTGCTTATTTGATAGATATCGTTCTTTTGAATTTCCCTGTGTTTGCCTATGCTTTGCATCTATTTCTCCATCTATTCTGTCCATACAACTGGAGAGAGTAAGGTGGGGGAGGAAGATAGTAATGACAGTTTTGCAATTTTTTGGGTGTCCATCGACAAGGGTATTTGAACTCACCAATAAGTGTATTTGAACTCAATTAAACACACACAAAAAACAACAACAAAAAACCGGCGGAGAGTCTAACCCCAGTCTCCCGCGTGACAGGCGGAGTTACTAACCACTACACTACCGCGGACACACTGATATTCCCACAAACATTAATAATGTAGTCAAACCTAGGTCACGTGACTGGCCATTTGCGAATTGGTCATGTGACCAGCCATTTGTGAATAGGTCACGTGACCAGCCGTTTGCGTATAATGTCCGTACATTACTAGCAAACGTTTGCTTATAGTCACTTCGAAATCACAAATACTGAAGTATTGGAAAGATCAGGTTGTGTGACGGTGTATTCCATGCTCAGTCTTTGTAGACTTAGATGGATAAGACATCTTAGGAGGATGGATGATGGTAGAATACCAAAGGACATCTTTTTTGGTGAATTACAGATGGGTAAGCGATCTCAGGGTCGGCCTCTACTACGATACAAAGATGTGTGTAAGTGGGACATGATTGATACAGGCAACTATCAGAAATGGAATAAAGACAAAGGAGAAAATGATTGCAGATAAAGCACACACAGAGCGTGAGAGACGTAAGATGGTGCATTTTTATTTTTTTTTTTTAAAGAATATCCTTTACAGGACTTAGCTGTCAACACCAGCATCTTTCAGCTGTATGTTGATCTCTTGGCAAGATTACGCTCAGTAGTTTGCCATTGCTTTCTGAGCGGCCGGCTCAGTATCCCGCAAGTCACGAGCGGGGGTCGAACCGCCTCAGCTCTCGCTCCGCTACGAGACTCTGCGTGATAAACGGGATTACAGAGAGAAAGTGTTGTAGCCCCACAGCCAGAGAGACCGGCTGAAGATGGTGCATGATGGTGAAAATTACCATGTTTTGCATACATTTTCCCTAAATGGCTCAGGGAGCGTCTGTGCCCAGTATCCATACTCTACTAATGAAGAATCAGATTCGCTGGGCTGGTCACTTAACTAAACTAATAAATTTAGAGTAGGAACATGGAATGTTAGGACATTAAATGAGTTGGGAAAGTTGAACAATGTTTTAAGAGAACTGGAAAGCATGAAAATTAATAGAACTAATAGATAGAACTGACAGGATTAAATCCAGTGGTACCTCATTCAAGACTAAGTCAATTATAATGGATATATTATTATTTGGTTGTGAATGAATTGTCCTTCAGTCGCAGAATTAACAAATAAATGGTTTTGCTGGTTGGTCGACTTTTGTCAAAAGAATGTGGGAATCCATGGACATAGACATAGATAGGAAGCCTTTTGTGGCAGGGGTCAGAGATTAAATACCTCTAGCCTGATATATTTTATGATATGTAGGGAATTTGCTATGTTGGATTTTATCAATACCTTTTCTTTTTCACTTTATCCCCCGTTTGGTATTGGCAGTCAATCAGTTCAGTCTAAGCCAGTCTATTGTGTCTAACTCATGCAACTGCCCATGTCCTGATATTATTCGTTTGTCTCTAACTTTCTTCTCCTTGTGTTTTTAGGTCTTCCTTTATTTCATTTGCTCTGGCAATTTTGGACACAGGCTTTTCACGTGAGACAATTCTCAGGTGTTCTCAGAGTATGTCATATGCAGTACAACATCTGTTATTCCTTCTCTCCAGGAGTTCCACATTAATGATTCTGTCATGCCATTTGAATCCAACTATCTTGTCCCATCAACAATTAATGAATGTTTGCAGTTTATTAATAATCATTGTATGTCATTATCCATGTTTCTGATCCATACAGCAGTACTGTTTTCATGTTTTACTGGAACAATCTGTTGTTGAATTGTGTTGACTTCCACAAGTGTCCAGTTGCTATAGAAGTTCCTCTTGCCCTGTGCATTCTTATGATAATATCTGCATATGTTGACCCATCTGTGTCTACACTGCTACCTAAATCTGTGTATAATTCTGCATCTGGAAGTGAACTTTCACCAATGGAGATCAAGTTATTGTTTGCTTGATTTATTCTCATTATATTTGTCTTTCTCTGTAAATTTTTAGGCTTAATTGTTGTGACCTTCTATCCAATGCCTTTAGCTAAATCTTGCATCTCATTTCAGTGTGTGAGGCAAGAAGGCAATGTCATCAACCAAGTCCAGACCATCGAGCTTCAATGCACAAGCAGACAATATTGGGACCTAATGTACCTCATTGTCAAATGAAGGCACGCTCACAAATTTTGCATTAGAAACTAACAAGTAAAATTCCTGCTCCTAAAGAAAAGTTTAGAGGGAACATTGATGACGAGATTTTCTTGTTTTTTTTCTCAAATTGATGGCTCTTGTTGGATGTATGGAAGGAGGGGAAAAGATACAATAAAGAATAACTGCCGCTATAAGTATTGCATCAACTTTAATATGTGTATGATGTGTAACAATCAATCAATCAAACATGTGCCATGCCGGAAAGCGTGGGCGGTCATTACTCGCCATTTCATTTAATCACCAGAGTTGTTGATCAGCTCAGTGTTCCTGTCTCGACCATGCCATGTGGCCAAGCCTCCAGGTATTTACTTCTTGGTCTTCCCCTTGGTCTGTTCCCTTTGATCTTGCCAGTTGTCACTAAGTTCTCCAATCCATTTCTTCTCATAACATGTCCAAAATATTTTGACTGTCTACGTCTAATTTCTTTAATCAATTTACGATTTTCATTTGTCTCCTGTAGTACATGGTCATTGGTTTTTCTGTCTGTCCATAGTACTTTTTGCATTTTCTTCAGAAACCACATTTCTGCAGCCATCAAATGTTTTTCAGCTTGACTGCTCATTGTCCAAGTTTCACATCGATGATGTGTAACACAAGTAATGATTTTCCATAAAGCTGTCATGTATTGTTATGTTATCTTTGTCATGATATACCAATAACATTACACTGTGATGGATTCCCAAACTCAAATACTTAAACGGGACTTGAGGAATAATATATTAGAAATAATGTCTTGAAGTAATCGTAAGACATTTCGTATCATTAATCATACTGAAAACCAAAATATTGAATTGATTTATATAGTTTATGTTTGCATACAAATGTAGCTTACAAATCCTTTCAGACTGACTGTAGACATAAGATGGAGAATAAACTACTATCAAGTGTCAAGATAGAACAACCTGAAGTCTGTGTAGGTCAAGGTAAGATTCAGTGCAATATAACGTCACAAGTTAGTGGAATATTCTTTATGGGATGTTGCAGTCAACCTCAGCATTTATTGGCTGTTTGTGATTGACTAGATAATTCTACATTTAGGATTTCGCCATTGCTTTCTGAATGACCAAAGCCTTATACCATTGAAATCAACACAACAGCAAAATGTAAATCTACTCAGACATTGGGGAAAATAAGGTCATAGGTGTGACCAAGTAGCCACTGGGATCAGTGCATAACTCAGTAGTTGAGCAGAGCAGGGCACTCCCTTATCCTGACAATCAGAAATTGCTGTCAAAGGCAGAGGTAAAAGACCCCAATGTGAATATGAAAGGCAAGGGCAACCCACCACAATATCTTCCCAAGACAAGTTTAAATTAGGAATTTGGAATGTCAGGACATGGTTGAGATAATACAGTTACATAATGTAATAAAAGAAATGAAAAAAATATGAAGATTAATATCCTAGGCATGAGTCAGATGAGGTGGAGGAGATCTGGTTATGTAATAACAGACAAATGCAATAATTTGTTCAGAAGGTAATACATACAGTAAAGGAGTAGGGCTCATGTTTGATGAGGGAACAGCTAAATAAGTTAATGGTTATTTGATTAAATCAGATAGTTATTGTCAAATTAAAAGTCAAACTAAGAGATATTAATATTATACAAGTGTACACGCCAAAAACAAGCAGCAGTGAGGTGAAATTACAAACATTTTATGACATAGTAGAAATGGCCAGGCATAAAAAAATGTAAACGTGATTCAGGAGTCAGCATTTTTATTAAACACATGTTAAGAAAAATGTGAATGAATCTCAGATAAAGCTGCATATTTTGTAATAAGCCATTACATGTTCTTTAGTGGAGGCCCAGTCAAAGATATCACTGTGAGAATCTAAGATAAGCTATTACATGTTCTTTATTGGAGGCCCAGTCAAAGATGTCACTGTGAGAATCTAAGATAAGCTATTACATGTTCTTTATTGGAGGCCCAGTCAAAGATGTCACTGTGAGAACACTCTCTAGAGCTTTAAGGTAGCCAGCACTTGTTGCACCTTCCAATTTCACAATAATAAGAAATGTCTGCCACTTTTCCTTCTCTGATACAATGAATATACAGTAGAAGTTCCAGCCATGATTGCTGAAACTGTTGACTGGGGGAATTTAGAAATACTATCTTCAATGCAACATCATCAGTTAACAGCAATATCAAAGAAGATCTGGTATGAGGACAAGAGGATGCCCAAGAAGAAAATGGACTGACAACATCAAAGACTTTGTACAATCACATGGAATGACACTATCCAGTGCCACTAATCCAGTTCTGAAACGTTAACTATTCCGTCCCAGGACGCTTGACAGCAAGCATGCAAACAAGATGATGATCTTCAATGATAGGTTTTTCATTGTCATCTAGGTCAAACGTATCCAGGTCAAAAACGTATACAGTATTCATTTTTGAAACAAGTAATGGAGATGTCTAATAGGGAACACAATGTATTAAAAATTATTTGTTTCTAGAACTGAATTTGAACATTCGGGCATCAGGTAAACATTTCTAGGTACCATTACAACCAGGCACCTGGATATTTGAACCCCTGAATGGCGATGTCTCAAACAAAATCACAAGATATAAAAGTAATACTTGGTGCCAAGAGGTTACTATGTAGGTCAGGGGGGGGGGGGGGGGTTATGATGTAGATAGGACTAAACACAAGATCATCGCTCGCTCACATGGTAGTTTGGCAGATACTGAGATTAATGCAATTCCGGTGGCAGCTGACATATAGTTTATTTCTGAGGATACACACCTAAACAAACCTCCACAGCCAGCAGAGTCACTCTGACTTATGTTCATAGAATTCTCATACACTATCCACTGTGGACCGAGTGCTTAGTGGCCCTTTATACATTATGTGCAGTCCAGCTCATAGTATGCTTTGACACACTATATCCTTCTCTCTCTAAATGCTAGCATATACAGTAGTTGATATATGTATATATATATATAAGGGGCATTCATTTGAAATCTGTTAGTGCCACACTGCACATAATTGCATACGCTGAACATGGTCATGTCATAGTCATGTGATAAGTACTGACCTATGAATAAAAGAGCACGTGCTTATCGTCCCATGATGCATAGGTTCTGTTTCTGACCGTTGAGAAAATGGCCGGGTTGACCCAAAATCCGTCCAAAGAAGCTCAAAGAGCGGTGATTCATTTCCTTTCATTTGAAGGATGTCGATCAGTGGACATTCATCGAAGAATGCAGGCAGCATACCGTTACAAATGTGTGTCGAAGACAACAGTGACAGACTGGGCACGAATGTTTCGGAAAGGACGTCAGTTCATGACAGATCTTCGGCGGCCGGGTCAAGCATATATTGTTGCAGAAAAAACCATCGCCAAAGTTGATGCAGCAGTACAGATGAACCGTTGTCAAAGCATACGTTCACTAGCGAAAGAATTTAATGTGTCAATTGGGACAATTCAAAAGGTCATTTGCAATATCGGAAGGTGTGTTCACAGTGGGCATCACGGATGTTGACCGACCACCAAAAAGAGGAACGCATGGGATGGTGTTTGAACCACTTGCTGCGTTACAGAGTGGAGGGTGATGCATTTCTATTCCGCATAGTGGCAGGCAATGAATCATGGTGTCACCACTTTGAGCTGAGGAGCAAAAGAGAGAGCATGCAATGGAAGCATGCGGATCACCAAAAGCCAAAAACATTCAAGTTACAAGTTTCCGCTGGTAAGGTTATGCTGAGCACATTTTTTTTTACCATGAAGGGCTGTTTGCCGACTTTAGAGAACCTGGTGTCGACATCAACTCTACCCACTACTTGCAAACACGACAAGCTGCAAAAAGCCATCAAGAATAAACGACCCGGCATGCTTTCTTGCGGTGTGATTTTGTTGCACGATAATGCTCGTCCGCATGTCACAAAGATTGTGCAGGCAGCATTAACAAGGAAGAAGTGGAAAATTATGCAAGATCCAGCCTATAGTCCTGATTTGTCACCATGTGATTTTAATTTGTTCGGACCTCTAAAAAATAGCTCTCAAGGGGCAACAATCTTACACAGATGCAGACGTAATGAACGCAGTAAACACTTGGTTCAGTGAACAACCACAATCATTTTTTGCAGACGGCATTTGCCACTTACCTAAGCAATGGGATGCTTGCCTGAATGCCTACGGTGACTTCTTCTGACCAACCCATGGTGCATAATTCATTCAAAATGAATGCTTTGTTTAATTCTACCACACCTGTTAATGTTTCTTTCATGATTTTGTAATAAAGCCATTGGAATGCTAATACTTGAAGGTAGAACTCACTTGTAAGGTACCACTGCTGAGAATCATGAATGTCCTCTCACATCAAACAGTCATTAATGTCCTCTCGCATAAAACACCAGACTTTCCATCTCTCAGTATATCCTCATTTACACACACATGTCCTCAAATGATTACAATGTTTGTGAAAATACACTTGAAGTATAAATACTTCTTCTTCTGTGTTTATCCTGAGTTTTTTTTTTTCCGGACGTGATTGTGTTGTGCCTGTTTACAGCAGAGCTGCGTTTTTGCGCCGTTAGGCTGACACATCTGACTTCTGCTGGCATTTGTTGACTGGGTTAACCTTCCCGGGGGTTTCTTAGGACGTTTGACTCTCACTGTTGTGGTGTTATCTCCCATCCCAGCTGGCCCATATAGAACAGCCAAAGACATCCTTGTCAGCCCTCAAGGGAAGGCAGGGGCAGACCTTGGGCATTCCCCGCCATCCAAGGTGCTTTCATAATTGCAGAGCCAACACACAGCGCTCTGGTACTGGGTTCACCCAAGGAATTGTCATGTCCTGCACATGGCTGCTTAGCCTCACTTCCGTATATTGGGCCTTCCATTCACCATAGGTTGTTCTTCTGGAAACCAGAAGAATGCAGTGTGCAGATGACATCCACACAGTGAGCTTTCGATTCGGACTTTCCACGTAATGGATTTGCTATCCAAGCAATATTCCATTTCGTGCCACTAGGACACTTTTTCTACCTTTTGTGAAGCCCACACAGTGAGCTTTTGATTCAGACTTTCCACAAAATGGATTTGCTATCTAAGCAATAATCCATTTCATGTCTCTGGGAGGCTTTTGTAACCGACATACCTATGGTATGAAGTGTGGCAGTCTAAATACTTCATGCAGCTTTAAATGTCAACCTGAATGCAGTTAAAGTAAGCTGCAGTCAATTTGAGCTTGTTTATATCTCCATAGAGCTTGTCCTCAAATGAAGCAGGTGTGGGCCAAAATATCTTTCTCTGTTCTGTCATTTTACCAGTTCTACAATTACATTCATTGGTATCTCCTATCTTTAGTTTATTGAACAAGTTGTATTTCAGCCTATGTCCTGTGCGGCGTCTGAAGATTGCTACTTGTTCTCTTCGGTCGAGTTTGTAATATGCATCATCCTTCTGGTGGCCTGGATGCTCTGATTCCCAGTTGGCTCTATAGGTGCTTTTTATAAACCTCTTTGCCTCATTATAGGTTATGTCTATGTCAGGCTGTGGTAGTCGTCCACCCTCTTTTGCTAGTCTGTCAGCCTCTTCATTTCCAGGTATACTGCAATGTGATAGGATCCACTGTATTACAACTTTTTTGGATTTCTGGCATAGACCATGGAGTGCTGCTCTTAGGTCAGCTAGTTCTGTGCTGATTTTGCTCTTCAGTATTGAGACAGCTGACTTTGCATCTGTGAAGACAGCTATTTGCTTCTCTTTATTTTCCTCCATCAAGAGCATTTCTGCTGCAGTTTTCAAAATCGTTTTGAAGTTACTTGAACATTTTCCAGTTGCCACTGACTTTTTTTTCACTCCATTTTTTTTAATTTAGAAGAATTCCTCCTCCATTTTCTATTGAATTTTTGGCTGATCCATCTGTATATGCATGGGTACAATTGCTGCTTGGGTAATGTTCTTTTATATAGTTTAGGGTTATTTTTCTTCTTTCGGTTTCATTCTGAGTGTTCTTTTTCTCAATGCCAGGTATGTTTTCTATGATCTCAGGCTGTTGCTGCTGTCTCCAAGCTAGGAACTTGTGTGCATTGTGAATGGGTTTGACTGTTGATATGTTAAGTATGGGATCTGCCCTAATCTTTCGTTTAGCAGTTTCTACGCTTCAGTCTTCCCTTTCCAAAACCATTAAACGTGTTATACATAGGGTGGTCTGTCAATCTTCTAAATTTTTCTGCTTGTTGCTGGGCTCTGCTATCTCTTCTATCCTGCATTGGTTGTAAACAAGGGATCTTTTCTAGTTCATTAATAGGCGAATTAAGAAAATAAACTCACAGTCCCTACTGACTAAAGAACACCAACTCGCATTCAATTCAGAGGTACAAAGCATCTATGCTAACAAAGAAAGTATATCGAGCAATGCGAATATTAAAAACAACATTGAAGAAAATTGGAATTTCCTAAAAAAAATACCTTGCTAAATGCTGCAACAAACACAGTCGGCTACGTACAAAGACAGAAGAAGAAGTGGCTAAGCGATAACACCTGGACGAAGATACAAGAAAGAAAACAAGCAAAACTAACACTTCTTTCTGCAAAAGACACATCTACATATGAAACCCATAAGCAAAAATACTCTATGTTGGATAAAGAGGTGAAATCAAGCGCACGAAAAGACAAACATAACTTTATTCACAGCCTGGCCTCCGATGCCGAAGCAGCTGCCAGAACTGGAAACAACAGAGCCGTATTCCATATCATGAAGCAACTATGCAATCACTCACCTACACCAAATATACCCATCAAAGACAAACAAGGCAATCAATTGTTATCCGATGACCTTCAAAAGCAACGATGGACAGAACATTTCAAAGAAATATTAAATAGACCGCAGCCTGACACTGTTCCGAACCTGGATGGAGAAATTACTATGCCCCCACTAGATGCCTCCTGCGAGTCATTCACCATGGAAGAGATTAAAGCAGCCATAAAAAAATTGAAGAACAACAAAGCTGTTGGTGAAGATGAAATCTCAGGAGAAATGCTCAAAGCAGCAGATGAGAACACGTTACAACGTCTGTTACAGCTGATCAATGAAATCTGGCAAAGCGAATCCCCACCACAACAGTGGAAAGATGGTGTAATTTTCAAACTGCCTAAAAAGGGCGATATGTCTGATTGCAATAATTGGCGTGGTATCACTTTATTATCAGCACCAGGAAAACTTTTTTGTAGCATGTTACTTGAGAGATTGAAAAAGGCGATAGATGAAAGGCTAAGAGAAGAACAAACAGGCTTCAGACCAAAACGGTCATGCATAGACCACATTTTCACCCTCAGAATAATCATTTAAGACTCCATAGAATTCCAGTCGAAATTAATCACCAACTTTGTCGACTTTCAAAAAGCCTTCGACAGTATCCACCGTCCTTCACTTTGAAATCTACTTAACATCTATGGTTTTCCTACCAAATATACCAACGTCATAAAATCTTTCTACAAAGAGACACGTTGCTGCGTAAGAACAGAAACAGGCAACTCTGACTGGTTCTCAGTCGAAACAGGAGTGAAACAGGGTTGTGTCTTATCACCGATGCTTTTTGGAATAGCTATCGATTGGGTCATGCGCAAATGCACAAACAACACAAATATGGGTATCCATTGGGTTGACAAAATTCTAGAAGACCTGGACTTTGCCGACGACATAGTGCTTTTGAGTTCAACACACCCGGATGCCCAAGAGAAAATAAACCACCTCCAAAATGTTTCAGGGCAAATTGGTCTCCAAATTAACACCACAAAAACAAAGACTATTGATCTTACCAACAGTTCAGATGACACCAAATTGAACAGCTACGTTCTTGAAAAAGTCAACAGCTTCACATACCTAGGAAGCAAAATGACATCTACAGGGGACTCAACACCAGAAATATCATCTAGAATCACACTGGCATCTAGTGCCTTCAATAAACTGTCAAACATCTGGAAGTCAAAGACACTCAGCAAACACACAAAACTTAAAATCTTCAACTCTTGTGTGATTCCAGTGTTAACGTATGGATGTGAAAGTTGGAAATCAACGGTAGCTATAGATAAAAAATTAGACAATTTTGGGAACAAATGTCTTAGAAGACTTCTAAACATCCACTGGACAGACTTCAGAACCAATTCGCAAATAAGACAAGAGACTAAGCAAGATACAGTATCCAATTTCATAAGAAGACGCCGTTGGAACTACATCGGCCATGTACTCAGAATGGACAAAACAAGACTTCCCTACCAAGCCCTCATATGGTCACTGGTAGGGAAAAGAAAACGGGGAAGACCAAGAGAGACCCTGCGTAGAACCATCATTAGAGAAGGCTCATCCAAAGATCTACAACAGGTAGCAGCGAACCTGCCAAGCATGGAGAGTCAGGACTTCTGCCCTATGCGCCGCCTTAGGCTCAAGAGGAAAGACTAACTAATAGGCGTTGACTTCAGACTTCCAGTTATGAGTCACATGTCTTGATTTTGGACTCTACTTATTTTGTTAAAGTTTGACTTAGCTGCTGTTGCCTAAGCTGCAATGCCATATTCCAGTACTGGCCTCACCCATCCAGTATATAACTTCTTGAGAACTTTCTCATCTGCTCCCCACATTGTACCAGCAAGCTTTTTCATGATTGCCATTCTTTGCCTTGCTCTTGTTCGATTTTTCTCAACCTGTGTCTTCCATGTCAGGCGATGATCAAAGGTTACTCCTAGATAGTTTGGATTTTATTCAAGGCACAATATTTTTCCATTCAATACCAGCCTAGGTTGCTGAGTTTTATTTGAGAGGGAGAACACCGTGCTTGTTGTTTTCTCCTCACTTATCTTCACTAGCCATGATTTTGACCAGTCCTCTAGCGCTAATAAGGCTTGCTGTATTCTGCTGTTAGCTGTACTAATATATTCTTCAGATGTCCATATGGCTAGGTCATCTACAAAGGAGGATGTGTGTACTCTGGCTGGAAATTTTTCCGTGATGTCATTTATATATGCTAGGAATAATGTTGGTGAAAGAACTCCTCCTTGGGGGACACCTTGCTCCAACAGCATCATTTTGCTGGTTTGTCCTTGTACTTTTGTCCTGGCAGTTCTGTTCTCAAGGTAGTGACTGATCCATTTATACATTTTCCCACAAACATGCATTTTTTGCAGTTTTACTTTCAGTCCTTCCTTCCATACTTTATCAAATGCCTTTTCTAAATCTATCCAGACCGCTAGTGTGTGTTTTTTCTCTTGGAAGGCATCCTCTATTTCTTGAGCTATATAGGTTATTTGATCTTCAGTGGATCTTTACTTTCTGAATCCTGCTTGTTGTGGTGTTAAGAGTTTGTTTTCTTCCAGATGCCATGTTAGCCTGCCATTGATAATGCGTTCCATTAATTTTCCTACACAGCTTAGTAGTCTGATAGGTCAATAGCCATTTGGTTCTTCCAGGTCTTTTCCTTTCTTTGGGACTGGTATTAGTATAGCTTCCTTCCATGCCTGTGGGACTATTCCTCTCTTCCAGCTGTAATTTAGGACTGCTAGTAGTTTCTTTTTTGCCTTAGTGCCTAGTCCTATTAGCATTTCATTTGTGATTCCATCCTTTCCTGGTGATTTCTTCTTTTTTAGGGTATTCATTGCCTGTTCCATTTCTTCCATTGTTAGATTTGCCATCATATATTCTGCTGCTGTCTCTGCATTACTATGATGTTGTCGTGAAATGCCGCCTTAACATCCCAGAATATTTTTCTCGGTCTCCAAATTTGAGAGGCCAAATTGAGAAAGAATGAATTAATCACGCTACTCCAAAATTATCTAGTCGTGAGGTAAGATTATTCACAAAAAGCCTCTAGCCATGACGTAAGCTTGCAGATGGCAAGTAAAAGGGCAACTAGATAATTAGTATACACCTTGGGAAACTGCTGACCCAGACATGCTGAATCAACAATGAACTGGGCCATGGACTGTGTAATTAAAACCGACCAGGCATGACACCTGATAAGCAGGGGTAGAAAATCGCCCAGGTGTGAACAACATTGACCCAGGGAAAGATAATAGCCCCAGGGCTGTAAACTAAGCCCCGCCCACTCTGACTGGCAGACTCAGGGGGTGTGAACCAGGTCTGATAAGACAATTAACACTGAGCCTGTGGACTTGGGACCAGACAGAGAGGAGCAAGGTGTGATGGCCAGTTGCAGTGATAAGGGCAATTACTGTCAGGAGGAGATAAGAAGAATTTATGACGGGAATGCCAAGGAGATAATACTGTCTGCTTGACTCAGCTTAAATAAGGGTCCCTAGCCTGTTTTATGTTAGATTAAGTCTGACTTATGAACAGGTAGGAACTATCTCAATGTTCTGTAGTCATATGCATGATTATTATGTTAGATTTCACTACAAAAGTTATTTCTTAAAGTGATTTTCAGTCTATATCTGATCTAGGTTATTGCAAGAACTATCATTGTCATAGGTTACTTGAGTGTTCTTTCTAAGTTCTGTGTTCAATATCATTGTGCTGTAAGTGCTACTCTTCTGAGAAGTAGAAACTTATGGAAGGCAGGTCTTGTCTAGATATACTTGAGGTATCGTAGCAGATGCTTGCCATTTCTTTGTAAACTAGACTAGTCTCTTTTTGGTGTGTGCATTTGTTGTACAGATTATAGTCAACTGACTATTTATTTAATTCTTACAACAGCAGTAACTAAGTGGTGATTAAACCGGGCAGCCCAGCAAATATGGCTGGTCTGTTTGGTCACTTCAATTAGACTTGTTGTATATCTCATTTTGTAGCTATACAATATTAGTACTCATTAATAATGCCTGATGCTATTATGTGAGTATCATTAGATGTCTATCTTGAAGTAATATAATGTTTACGGATATGTTGGATGTATGTATGTGTAATTTCATATGAATATACGATGCTAGGAATATGCTTCGTACATATTCTTTTTGTGTATATACATCTCATTTCGTATACCTACAAACTAACTAGTGCATTATGCTATTATGTTAAAGTATCATAATATGTCTAGTTTAAGTAATGTTTTATGTGTATTGGATGTTTGATATATTGATTTGTCATATGCAAACCTACCAATATGAAGTGTTATGCTATTGTCTGTGCATTGGCACATTGGCCAATGATTGTGTTGGAAGCAGAGGTGTAATGGTACAGACATTACCCACAAGTGTTATGGGGTATATGGTGCTAAACTTTCTCAGTGTATTGTGGGCGTGCGTCCACGGTAATGCATGGAAACCTGGCCCAGCTACTGGTCACGGCTTGCAAGCCCGGATGATCAGGCATTGTTATAATACCCTTACCAACCCTGTGAGCTGCTAAACTAACATTGGAAGGAGCGGCTGTACGACACAGAATTTCTGTATTAGCGACATGGACATGGGGCGGCAGAAATGTAATCATTACAGGCGTGTGAGACAATTGAAAAGCCTGTCCCAGACTAAAGACAGTAGGGAGAAGGAGGATGGTGAACGCAGTAGAGCTGGAAGATAAACTTGGCCAGACTGGTCATTGTATATGTTTGTGTTATGATATGTTTTAATTAGGATTGCGCTGATGTAGAACTGATATAACACATTCTTGACTTTCTTTCAAGCTCTCACAAGGAGCCCTATGTTATAGATCTCAAGACTAGAGACTACTGACTAGGAGTGTCAGGACTGACAGGATCGTCAGAATACCGGCAAGCTGTTTCTTTTGTGTGTGTCTACTGGAGAGTGGGGATCTGGACCACAGATCCAGATAGATCGAGTAACAAGTAAAGTTACGTAATGTTTGTCATCAATATCAATATGTATATGATTTCATCATCCTCATATTGACAATCATCCTATGTCTATTGTTATGATTAGTAAATAAATGTTGTAGTATTGTAACTCATAGTTCTGTCGTTATATTTTAATTCCAATTGTGCATACGTGTTGTGTGTGTACATTGGTGGGGGTTCACTTACACACCAAGGAAGGGAGCAGTCAGGGAGAAAAACCTGTACTGGAATAGTTGTCTTTACACTTTAATTCAGACGTAAAAATCTATTCTAGCTAACCTTCTCCTTCCCATCCTTGGCGAATATTCAGCACAGTTCATTTTAATTTTGTAACGAGCCACTTGGAGCTGTACGTTGGATATTCATGGGCCTAATCTATAGTTCAGCCATATAGATTTTGTCCCTAGTCAGTTTCTGACTATTAGGGGTTGCTCGTCAGTGAAAAATACTTTCATCTAGCCGGTGGGGCACCCCGACTTCTGACAGATGTATCTGTTTGTCTTTGATTGCTTTCTTCTGTTCGGTTGTAATATCAATGTGGTTTGCACTGGCATAGTGTTCCATTAGTGCATTTGCAGCTTTTTTTCCTGTAAGCAAGGCATTTCCTTGTTTAATTGTTATTTGTTTGTTTCTGTGTCCTTCATTGTTCATGGCTTTCACTAGTTTCCATAGTTTGTTTCCATCCCTGTCAAAATTAAGGTTTTCTGTTTTTTCCCTCCAACAATCTCTTGTTGTTTGATTTACTGTTCTTTTATATTTTGCTGAGATGGCTTTGAGAGAGATATTTTCTTCAGTTGTTTGTTCTCCCTCTGCTGTCTTCCTGCATCTTCAACTCTGTCCTCCAAAATTTGTAGTTCTTCATTCCAGTATGGTTTGTCATTTTTCCTCGCTCCTCTTGGAATAGACTCAGTGGCCACATGTATTATTGCTCTATTTAGAATTTCCACCATTAGTTTCATGTTGCCATATTGTGTATTTATGTTTTCACAATATTTGTCTGTTAGTAGGGCAAATCTGTTCCAATCTGCTCGTTTGTAATTCCAGCGGGGCAAAGGCTTTTGCTCCTGTGGAACATACTCCATATTCATTACAAGCTTGATTGGTCTGTGGTCACTACCTGCTAATTGGTCAAGCACATGGCGATTGATTTTGTGGAGGATGTCTCCTGTGCAGAAAGCTAAGTCTGGAGTAGAAGTGGTAAACCATCTTCTGGAGTAGAAGCTCGGTGTGTCATCCGCTTTGTTGAGTAGATGGAGATTTGAGTCTATTTCTCAGTCCTCCACTCCATCTCCTCTTTTGTCAGTATCTGGGTATCTCCATCTTTCTGAACGGCTATTAAAGTCTCTGACAATAATACAGTTTGTGTCAGTTATTTTCATGTTTGAGAGTGTAAGGTCCTTATCTGCTGGGCTATACAGATTGTAAATTCTTATTTTCACGTCCTTTATCATTATATCAACACCTATAATTTTCGTTTGGTTGTCAGAGATCACAAATACTTCGCTGCAAGGTATTGTATTTCGTGTAAGTATTAGAACTCCTTTGTGTCCTTTGCGGTCAAAACATGTGGCCTGATATCCTCTGACCGAGAATTTGCGATTGGCGTTGAGGTGTGTCTCTTGAATGCATGCCACATCTATTCTATCTTTATGAAGACACTGTGTTAGAGAGACTTTCTTGTTATAAACTCCTTCGGCATTCCACTGTAGTGTGTTGAGTGTCTGGGGTGTTTGGTCAATAGCTCTTAACCTACTCCTCTGTGCCTTGACTCCACAGCACAGGGGAAGGTGACTACCAGTAGTATGGGGTGGAACCCCTCGAGGCAGGGGGCCTGGCACTATCACCGCCTGATGGGACTTCGTGGGATTAGCACCATAACGATTAATTTTAATTTGTGACATCATGAATTAAGTTACGTTGCACTGCTTTGTCAAGTGTGTGGCTCAGTACATCCGATTTTGACAAGCATTTCTTTCGGGGTGCTTTCCCTAGCCTTTGACTGTCCCCAGTCTACCTACAAGGCAGCAGGTTTCTGTGTCTCTTAGTCTGGTCCCTCTCCCTTGACCTGTCCGACATGGGTGACCCTACCAGTAGCTGTGCTACCGTCGGCATAGCTCTTGGGGTCATTGGAACACTCAAGCTCCTCTACCTCATGATGGTGGACACACAGCAGAGGGGAAGTATAAATACAAGATGTGTAGTTGATACAAAGTGATGCAAAGTACTTGTAATATGTTCCTTGCAGGTCAGCTCGCGTCTAATGTGTAACCTCTGTCTAACTTGTATGACTCCTTAACTTGTATGGCTTATCACTAAGCTGCCTCATGCCTGAATGAGGCGTTATTTCTGTCTGATTTTGTACAACTCTGGCCATGAACTTTCCATCATAGTTACTCTATCTGCACCATGACAGTTATATAGAATAAACAAATTCAGAACAGCTTAGAAACAATGGAGATGTGGATGCTGATACAAATGTTGTGAATACGTTGGATCTCAAGTGTAACTAACAATGATTGCCTGGTAAAGGTTAATTTATTAAAATATTATATACAACTATAAGGAGACAAACATCATTCTTTGGTCAAGTAGTGAGAAGAGGGGAATTGGGAAATGCTGTGATGACTGCATGCTGGGTGGACTGAGACAGTGGCATGGTGGGATATCTCCAGCAGATTTGATTCTGAGCACCAAAGACCGAGGTCTGTGGAGAGATGAATGCCCACATCAGCTGACAAGGCACATGATAATGATGAATGTATGAGTCTAGTCAGTGAGCATCAGCCAGTGAGCAGGGGTTTCATAACCGTGTCCTCTTAAAGTTTAATCTAAACAGCTGGTGCTTCTGCTAATCTAATGGGAAGTGATCTCCGTATGGCGTTTAGTGCACTGTAGCAGACGTGTGGACCAAACAACATGAGGATCAGTAACACTGAGCAGCATTGAAAAATACAAAATTTGAGTTACAATGTGGCTGTTTTATTTTTAGACATTCAGGCATTCCATCTGAAATTGTTTGTTTCTGCCGTACCATGTTAGTTTGTTGTCTTTAATATGTTACCTCAAACTGCACCATAAAATGTTAGTTTCAGACAGGAGGGTAACAATCCTAATTATGATTGCAATGAAATATCAGTATTGCTTGCTGTTATAAGTTGTTTAGTAGAAATAACTACTTAAAATAGACCTCATAAGTGGAAAATGTTAGTAATAAATTAAACATATAGTACCTGTTCATCTGTTTATTTACTCATAAACAGTCACTTCATCTCTCTTACCATACATCAGCCTAGATCATACATCAGCTTAGATTATACATGAGCACATTAATCATTCCTCTTCTCCATTTTTCGTTCACTTGAAATTGATTGTCTATAGCTGTAATGTTTGATTACTATATGCATCTGTTCAATACCTTATATATTAATGAGGCTATTAATTATTTAGTTTCATGTGTTTCAGAAACAAACTCTTGGTCTCCAAGGAGTCATTACCATTACATACAAGAGCATTCACAAAAGTGGCCATATGACAGCATAGACATGAAGGTTGTGAAACAAGAACTACTGGATGTTTTGTGTGAGGACAGGAGTCACAGATTCAGTAAAATGGTAGACAAAGCTGAGGGTAGCATCATTCAAGAAATGACAGAACACAGCACCTCAGAAACAAGATCGGTTGAGAACAGTTGTAAGGCATCAGTAAAACATGAAAAGTATTGTCAGATGTCTGAAAGTGTGTCTCCTGTGATTGATACAAACAATAAACTATCTCCGGCTATTGAGAATTGTCAGCAACAACAAAAGGAAATGCAAGAAAAACATACACAGAGCTTTACAAAGTCTCATGATGAGCTTTTTGGTTATGTCAGTTATAGCTCTCAAAGAACTCACACAGGAGCCTTGTCTGATGTTTCTAGTCCAAATGTTTGTGCATACAAATATAAGAGAACACATGGTGAAGGGATGTCAAACAAATGTAATGGAGGGGATGGTCTTTTGATTCAAGATGACCATTTAGAGTGCAAAAAGAACATGATTCACAAGAAAATACATAAAGGAGAGAAACCTTACAAGTGTGATGTTTGTGGTGCTTCTTTTACTCAAGCTGGCCGTCTGATGACCCACAAGAGAACACACACAGGAGAGAAACCTTACAAGTGTGATGCTTCTTTAACTGAAGCTGGCAGTCTGAAGGTCCATAAGAGAACACATACAGGAGAGAAACCTTACAAGTGTGATGTTTGTGGTGCTTCTTTTACTCAAGGTGGCCATCTGAAGGTCCATAAGAGAACACATACAGGAGAGAAACCTTACAAGTGTGATGTTTGTAATGCTTCTTTTACTCATGCTGGCAGTCTGAAGGGCCATAAGAGAACACATACAGGAGAGAAACCTTACAAGTGTGATGTTTGTAATGCTTCTTTTACTCATGCTGGCAGTCTGAAGGGCCATAAGAGAACACATACAGGAGAGAAACCTCACAAGTGTGATGTTTGTAATGCTTCTTTTACTCATGCTGGCAGTCTGAAGGGCCATAAGAGAACACATACAGGAGAGAAACCTTACAAGTGTGATGTTTGTAATGCTTCTTTTACTCATGCTGGCAGTCTGAAGGGCCATAAGAGAACACATACAGGAGAGAAACCTTACAAGTGTGATGATTGTGATGCTGTTTTTAATCGAGCTGACAATCTGAAGGACCATAAGAGAACACATACAGGAGAAAAACCTTACAAGTGTGATGTTTGTGGTGCTTCTTTTATTCAAGCTGCCCATCTGAAGGGCCATAAGAGATCACATACAGGAGAGAAACCTTACAAGTGTGATGTTTGTAATGCTTCTTTTACTCATGCTGGCAGTCTGAAGGTCCATAAGAGAACACATACAGGAGAGACACCTCACAAGTGTGATGTTTGTAATGCTTCTTTTACTCATGGTGGCCATCTGAAGGACCATAAGAGAACACATACAGGAGAGAAACCTTACCAGTGTGATGTTTGTGGTGCTTCGTTTGCTTATGCTGGCAGTCTGAAGGTCCATAAGAGAACACATACAGGAGAGAAACCTTACAAGTGTGATGTTTGTAATGCTTCTTTTACTCATGGTGGCCATCTGAAGGACCATAAGAGAACACATACAGGAGAGAAACCTTACAAGTGTGATGTTTGTGGTGCTTCTTTTACTCATGCTGGCAGTCTGAAGGACCATAAGAGAACACATACAGGAGAGAAACCTTACAAGTGTGATGTTTGTGGTGCTTCTTTTACTCAAGCTGGCAGTCTGAAGGTCCATAAGAAAACACACACAGGAGAGAGACCTTACAAGTGTGATGTTTGTTGTGCTTCTTTTACTGAAGCTGGCCATATGAAGAGACATAAGAGAACACACACAGGAGAGAGACCTTACAAGTGTGATGTTTGTTGTGCATCTTTTACTGAAGCTGGCCATATGAAGAGACATAAGAGAACACATACAGGAGAGAGACCTTACAAGTGTGATGATTGAGGTGCTTCTTTTACTCAGACTTGTGATGTGAAGAAACTTATAAGAATGTATCATCATCATGTGCTCTGCAAACTATCATAGGTGTTCATGTATCTCCTCAGATCTCGATCCCTGTTCAGGATCAACTCTGCCGATATTTTTGTCACCATACAGTCCATCCAGCATCACCTCTCTCAGTCTGCCCATGTCTCTTTTCCCACTGATCTTTTCAGACGTTACAATGCTTTCCCATGCTTGTCTTCTCCTCACAATACTAGAGAGTGCTATTGTCTCTTTCTGATAGTTGTATATAATGGTCTACTTCCATTAGCCTCTTCCAGGCAATCATTGTTAATTTACTCTGGCAATCCAAGCAATTCACAACAATCATCTCAAGAATCATATTGTTGCTGCTTCCAACAAAATAGATATTTTATCAAATCCAACCAAATTTGACTTGGAGCCTACAGCCATCAACCCTAGGAAATTGGTTGCAATAGTGAAGAAAGAGATTCAATCACTTTTAGATAGTAAATTCATCAGTGAGGCGACTGTGCATGCAACTGATTGCATAAAAGAAAAGAAACAAAACTTTGGCCTACCAACATCCAAATTCAAGAAATTACTACTGCTGTGGACATCTAATAGTAAATTCAATTTTTCTTTAAAAAACTGTACCACCAAATTGACAGTGGCCGTGAGCATCCTCTAAGTCCCAATCTTTATGGTGCACTCAGAAAAACAAAGAGCCTCAGATATTAAGGACCTAGTTCTATACCGCTGGTATGTGAATGATATATTATTCATCCCAGAGACCAGACAACAGGCCTGAATCATTCCACTCAATCATTAACAAGCACACAAAAACATTTCTTTGTCTGTTGACCACAAACATAATGACACCTTATCATTCTTAGACATATTAATTCAACATTGACAGGACAGCTCCATCCAACATTCTGTCTATTGAAAGGGAGCATGGACGGGCTAATATATGAATCTAAATAGCTTTGAACCTATTCAGTACAAGCGTGGCCTGTTACAGACCCTGTTTAATTGAGCTAGAATGATTTGCTATGATGACACACTAAAAGAAGACCAGAAACTCTTAACCATAATCTACAATAAATATATATTCAGAAGCCAGCATGGCTGAATGGATATGAACGCATGTTCTTAAACATCTGGTGTGCTGATGCTGAGGTAAGGGGTTCAACCCCTACACTGGACAGTTGGACTAAAATGTTGACCTATCGTCCTTGACTTGGGGACGTAAATTACAAGTACCTCTGAAGCCGGAATGTGTTCGCCTGATGATGAGGGACACTGTTAATAGGGAAAGCTAATCCACATGTGAAATTAAGTCCAGTACTACTAGGAGTAGTGAGTATGGACTATGCCTGAGCTCAAGCCGGATGAGCACCCCATAAAACATACGTACATTCAACTGACTTTATCAACATCATCAGCCACCCAAACCTACTCCCACAGGTTCATCGGTCCCCCCGATGTGTCTCCACCTTGTCGCAGTGGGGTGGCTTGCGTGTCACATTGACCCCATGTGCTATGTCGATGGATGAAAAACTACATATCGGACAGTTTATGGGATAGGGGCCAGACTAAGCGAGACACAGCCTGCTGCTCTGCAGGTAGACTGAGAATAGCAGTCAAAAGTTTAAATTGGACACATGAAGGCATAAGTTCTTGGTCCGGACACATACTCTAAGGCTTTCTGTCGAGGGTTGTGGCTGAACGCCTCTAAGCCATAAACCCTCGGTTGTGAGAGCTGGGCCGATACCCACCTACCGAAAAATGGAAGTGAGATTCTGAGCACGCTACATGCCCAGTTCTCTCAGCTGGGGGATATGTGAGATCCCCGGATGAGAGGGCCTGGTCGTTTCTTGCTCACTGCTGCATGGAGGTAAGGTGCTGAGCCGGCAGCACATGTAGCCTACCTCGTGAGTGAGTACTAAAAGGTAGAAGTGCCCCAGTCGAATGAAATGGTTACGAAAACTGTTTGTATCTAACTCATAGAGTGTAGACAAAGGTGGAAAAACGCCGCAATAACACGAAATGGAACGCACGGCTAATGAATCGATTGCGTGGTCCGAAGTCCAAAGTGAAAGCTTACCTAGTGGATGTCACCCGCGGACTGACCGTTCTTGGTGTGTGCTTGAGCGACCAGTGACAAGCGAGATGCCCAACACATGGAAGTGAGGAACTGAAGCAGCCATGAGCAGGACGTGGCAACTCCTCGGTTGAGCCCAGTCTAAGAGCAATATGTGCCGGCTCTGCAATTATGGAAGCCTCCTTGGATAGCGGGGGAATGTCCATGGTCTGCCCCTGCCTTCCCTTGAGGGTTGACCGTGATGTCGTTGACCGTTCTACTTTGACCAGCTGAGATGTGGGCGACACCACAGCACTAACACTCTAAAGTCTCTCGAAACCCCGGGAAGCAAACCCGTTAAAATGCCTGCTGAAGTCAGATGTGCTGGCCTACGGGTGCAAATAAATCAGGCACAATGCAAAAAACGTCAGAGTGTAATGTCTTTCGTGTTAGGAACAGCTCTGACTAACTATTTTTCCTGAATAGCTCGTGTCCGGAAAAGCTCTGACTAGCTAGTTTCCGAATGTTCGCTCCGGAACAGCTATAACGGGCACATCAACAAGCACATGTCTGAATTGAAAACTCGCTGAGTGGATACCGTCTGCAGACCGGTCTTGTTTGTGTAGGAATGGGCCAGGGCGAACAAAATATTCTTCAATATATTGAAGTGAGGAATTAAAGCAGCCATGAGCAGGACGTGACGATTCCCTCAGTTAGCCCAGCACCAGGGCACCATGTGTCAGCTCTGCAACTATGGAAGCCACCCTGGATGGCGGAAAATGCCATGGACTGACCCTGCCTTCCCTTGAGGGCTGATCGTGAAGCATTTGACTGTTCCAACTTGACAAGCTGGGATGTGGACGGCACCACAAAAGTGAGAGTCCCACTGGAATGCTAACCTGTCAAACATGCTCGCTAAAAGTCAGATGTGTTGGCCTAAGGGTATCGACGCAAGGGTGCATAACGAGACACCACAACCGCATCTGAAAAAAAACACTCCGGATGAACGCAAAGAAGAAGAAGATTCATCGGTCCCCACACCTCAAGTGTGTGTTTTTGTGTGTGTCAACTAACATTTTGAGGGGACACTAATGAAACAAATATATAGTGTAAAGCAGACATTCTTTGTTGGTGAACCAGTGATCAGATATAAAACCACTTAGATAGTACTCTCATCTGTGACAGAACTATTGTCTCTGTACACCAAATCTGACTGCATTTATCAATTCCATGCCAAGCATCTTACATAGGTAGAATGGAAAGACAATGTAGTGAGTAACCAAACATACCAGTACGGATGGGAAATGGGTTTAATCAGTCTTCAGGAATCCCTGTGCAGTCGACAGGTCACAAAATGCTTAGACCGACCATCAATTTTAAGATATTTGTTAAATAACCATCATAATGTTAAAAATGATAAATCGTGTACATTGTATTTGATTAACAACAAATGAATGATTACTCAAATACATCAAGGCATTAGTAATTAGATGATTCCAGCCAGTTTTCTGCAAACTGAAAGTCTTCATTTTAAATGTGCAATTACCATGGTGAAAACTGATGCTCCACATTCAAATGATATCAGAGACTGTGTTTTTAAGTATTTCAGCCTTAGTATAATTAATGTATTCACTTGATATGATATGTAACTCTGCTGTCTGCACTTGACAAGATGCAGACTTAGTATAATTAATGTATTCACTTGATATGATATGTAACTGTGCTGTCTGCACTTGACAAGATGCAGACTTAGTATAATTAATGTATTCACTTGATATGATATATAACTCTGCTGTCTGCACTTGACAAGATTCAGACTTAGTATAATTAATGTATTCACTTGATATGATATATAACTCTGCTGTCTGCACTTGACAAGATTCAGACTTAGTATAATTAATGTATTCACTTGATATGATATGTAACTGTGCTGTCTGCACCTGACAAGATGCAGACTTAGTATAATTAATGTATTCACTTGATATGATATGTAACTGTGCTGTCTGCACCTGACAAGATGCAGACTTAGTATAATTAATGTATTCACTTGATATGATATGTAACTGTGCTGTCTGCACCTGACAAGATGCAGACTTAGTATAATTAATGTATTCACTTGATATGATATGTAACTGTGCTGTCTGCACCTGACAAGATGCAGACTTAGTATAATTAATGTATTCACTTGATATGATATGTAACTGTGCTGTCTGCACCTGACAAGATGCAGTGAAAAATGCTAGGCAATAAATTGGACAACATATTGTTTGCAGCTTCTGTGTTGAAACTTGAGATATATATTAATTTTGATTTCAGTTTAACTCAAACTTCAGCTCTAACATACTCCAACATTATATCTGTGTACCTGAACAAATGAACCATATCTCCCATGGAATGTCAATTGGTCTCAAAAATATGGGGTAGCACCATGTACCCAGTACAGCTCATGGTGTGAGAGCTGGTCCTTGACTTGACTTTCACGGATGTGATGTTTATGGTTATTGTGTTCCTCTTGACTCAACACTTGTTAGTTTCTAATGTTGGGGTATCACAGTGAGCAGCCATCACAGTGATCTTGACAGGAACAGCCACAAACCACATACCAAAATATTTATGGTAGATAACTTAATGAAAGTGATGGTGGCCAAATATGTAACAGATGTCTCTTGGCAAACTGGTATTTGATCAGCTTTCTATTACAGCTGTTCTCTGACAATAACACCAGGTGTGTGTAGTGGTGGTTGGTAGCCATGGCAGTGAAGTGACTAGCATGTCCAGTGATCATGTATTTGAATAAACATCAGTGCATTTCTTTGATTGACGAGGACTCCGAAGTCAACCATCCTAACACATTGACCAGGGCTCTAAAGTCAACCATCCTAAACATTGACCAGTGCTCCAAAGTCAAGCATCCTAAAACATTAACCAGGGTTCCAAAGTCAACCATCCTAAAACATTGACATTAGCTCCAAAGTCAACCATCCTAAAACATTGACCAGGGTTCCAAAGTCAACCATCCTAAAACATTAACCTGGGCTCCAAAGTCAACGTATCTTAAACATTGACCTGGGCTCCAAAGTCAACCACCCTAAAACATTGTCCTGGGCTCCAAAGTCAACCATCCTAAAACATTGACCTGGGCTCCAGAGTCAACAATCCTAAAACATTGACCAAATTGAAATGAGCTCCAACGTCAGCCATCCTAAAACATTGACATGAGCTCCAAAGTCAGCCATCCTAAAACATTGACATGAGCTCCAAAGTCAGCCATCCTAAAACATTGACATGAGCTCCAAAGTCAGCCATCCTAAAACATTGACATGAGCTCCAAAGTCAGCTATCCTAAAACATTGACATTACCAATCATCTTACATAGGCAGAATGGAAAGACAATGTAGTGAGTAACCAAACATACCAGTACGGATGGGAAACGGGTTTAATCAATCTTCAGGAATCCCTGTGCAGTCGACAGGTGCGACCGCGACATCTTTGCCGGTCTTAATTTTCACTTTTCCGCACACATGGGCGCTTCTCCACCCCACTCCCCTCACGCTTGACCTTTGACCCGTGTACCATATATGCGGCCTATTTATCTGTGGCTAAAGGGCTTGCGAACGTGGTTTGCAAGCCAGTATACCCGGGTTCGAAACACGGTAGTGCCGGTTTTTTCGAAAAAGGTATAGGGGCCGGTCGTTCAGAAAGCAATGGCAAACTACTGAACGTAACACTTGTCTAGTACATCAACAGCAGCTGAAAATGCTGGTGTTGACTGCAACGTCCCGTAAGGGATACGCAACAACAACAAAAAATTTATCCACTGGAGCCCTACGTGTGTCAGTCTTTCCAAGCAAGGACACAGAATCAGATGAGTACATTTAATTAGTTTAATAGTTTAATATTGTCATAGTGTGTTTCGTGTAGTTCTGTGTTGATTTGTATTTGTTTGTCCTGTGCTGTCGAAGGCTTTGGCCGCAACGTCCAATTTGTCTCTTGTAGTTGTGTTTTAGAAAAGTTCACAATCTACTTCTCGTTTTTTTGGGTGATTCATAAAACATTGACATGAGCTTTAAAGTCAACCATCCTAAAACAGACAGCAGGAAGTGTCGGGTAGTAAAAGCAGCCGCATAAACCCATTACACCTCCTGTCATCTTAGAGGACCTTTACTTTAGTGATTTAACATTTACTTGTGGCTTTTCTTTTTGTGACTTGTAAGGTTGTTGATAAAACTGTACTTTCTAGAAGCTCACAAACTTGTTAAAGCTGTTATATATCTTGGGAAATGACGGCTGTTGTCTTGGCCTCTGATCTGGTTGAATGATTAGGGGGAAACAATTATATTTGTATGTGCTGAGAAAATATTTTTATTAATTTTCTGAAACACAATGTCACCATACTGAATCCATTTTTTCTGAGAACTTTTCACATAATATGATCATATGTCTTGACAGACAAGAACGGCCATATTTGTTTAAATAATTGCTCATGTTGTAAATTTTAAGTGTAGAATAATCTGAGTAATCTTGAGCATGTATGCATCTGTCATAGTGAATCTGAATAAAATGGCTGTACACATTTGAGATGGTTTATTATTTTGTATTCAATCAATCAACAATTGTACCATGCCGGAAAGCATGGGCGGTCATGACTTACCATTTCACAAGATCACTAGGGTCGTGGATCAGCTCAGTGTTCCTGTCTCAACCATGCCATGTGGCCAAGCCATCCAGGTATTTACTTCTCAGTCTTCCCCTTGGTCTGCTCCCTTCGATCTTGCCAGTTGTCACCAAGTTCTCCAATTCATTTCTTCTCATAACATGCCCAACAAATTTTGACTCTACGTCTAATGACTCTAATCAGTTTACGATCTTCATTTCTTTATTGAAGGAATTGTTCATTATTTTTTTTTTCTGTCTGTCTGTCCATGGTATTCTTTGCATTTTCCTCAGAAACCACATTTCTACAACCATCAGATGTTTTTCAGCTTGGCTGCTCATTGTCCACGCTTCACATCCATACACAAGTACAGGTTCTATGTAGCACTTCAATACTCTTTTTCTCGTTTCAATTGATATCTTCATTGGTCAGTATGTTTTCCATCTTGCAAAAGGCTACCTTTGCAATAGCAATTCTTGTTCTAATCTCTTCAAGGCATCTCCCATCAGATGCTTGCTTGCTTGCTTGCTTGTGTTCGTTGGCTTGAGCTCCAACGCGAAGTCCTGTATGTCGGATGAAGGCATCCTGTTGTCCAACATCAGTGTGATGTCATACAGGACCTGAGGTTTGCGTGAGTATCCGTTGTCCCATGTCTGGCTTATTGGTTTGCAGACTGGTGGTTCCTCGCCGTACAGGCAGACACTCTCCGACTTCGGAGGAATCGGCGATCCTATTGACCTTAGCCAGGACCCCGAAGGGACCTGTTGCCCAGGACGCTCGATCGAGGACGCGTCAATAGGTCTTGGCCAGTATATATCCCGGCCCTGGTGCCTTGGAAACACCTCTGCGTCCCAATCCCATCAGATGTTATGACTGTTCCGAGATAACTGTATTGATTCACTTGCTTAAGAATATATGACATTGTGGTATTTCCTTCTTCCCAGTGAAAACCATAATCTGTGTCTTTTTACTATTCAGTTCTAACCCTAGTTGTTCACTGTGTGTAACAACCGCATCTACTAAATGTTGCAGGCTCTGTTCATTGTCTGCAATCAAGACTGTATCATCTGTATATCTAATGTTATTGATGTATCGTCCCCCAATGTTGATTCATTCCATATCTTCAATATTTGTGAAAATACTGTCACTGTACAGGGAAAACAGATCTGGAGACATTACACATCACTGTCTCACACCTCTTTTAATAGGTTGATATTGACCTACATCGTTCTCAGTTCTGATGGCAGCTTGTTGTTTCCAATATATGTTTTTTTTTACAAGTCTAAGGTCTTTTCCATCAATTTTTAGATCTTCAAGCATCCTTATCAACTATTACCCAACCATTAGGTACAGAAACATTAGGTACAGATGCCAGTGCCATTGTCAACCCTGCAAAGGCATCGGTTACAGGTTCTCCCTAAGCAACCATATTGTGAACACAGACCTGCCAACAGTGTGAATGGATGGGAGCATTTTGAGTAGAACCCAGTCGATGACATATCTTGGCGTGAGGCTTGAACGTAGCCTGTCTTTCAGAGATCATGTCGATTATGTCATAACGAAAGCTCGAAAAGGTTTGTCAGCAATGAGAGTCATGGCGACTACCAACATCGAACAAAGACTGCTAATACTTCTGTTTCAAGGACTGGTGCTTTCACCCACCGAGTATGCCCTGGCCATCCTTACTGTCAGCCCTACACAGAGTGGACGACTTGAAAAGGTGCAAAACGAGGCCATGCGAGAAGATATATTCAGAGAAAAGGGCAACAGGCTAAAGAGGGGCAAATTATGGATGGGCCGGGCGGAGGATTTCATCAGACAAGTCTGCAGTCCTACCAGTATCAACCCCGGCAAGGAATGGGTGCCGGAGCCTCTAGCTTTTAAGTGCACCTTCTGCATTATTACACTTGACAGACGGTGCAGAGAACAGAACCCTGTCAACGCGCTCATCAATGAACACGCAGACAACCCCCAAGTGCTCATCTATACAGATGAATCTGTGGTAAAGCAGCAGAGAAGTGCGTGGACATTTACAGCCCGTTGAGCGGGCCGAACCGTCCAAGAATCCAGTAGTGACCACTCCATGACCACGAGCAGCATGACGATGGAGGTGATGGCAGTTACACAAGCTGTCATATGGCTGGAATCACAGCATTATACCAACGTGTGTGTACTAAGTGATTCAATGAGCATGCTTCGGAAGGTCGAAGCTGGATCTGTACGTAGACAGTGGACTGAGTCGCTGAGGAAGTCTGTTTGTCCGTAATGTCACCTTCATCTTTGTCTCGGGACATGCGGGAATCGAGGGAAATGAACGAGCTGATAAAATGGCTGGCTCTGCACCCCCTGCAGATGGCCAGCCCATGGATCGTGCCGATGTTATTAACTTCCTTAAAGACATGTCGAGAACAGAAGACTTTGACGTCAGTGAATCCACATCGCTGTCCAGGATGAAAGACTTGGGAGTAAGAATTGGCACGGCCAGACACGAGAGGTACTTCGGGAAAAAATGTGCCTCGTTAACCAACACAGAACTGGCACTATTAGCCACTGAATGCTGATGCTTATGCTGTGGGGGGGGGGGGGGGGGAGGATCTGAGCACCTATGGACCTGTCAATAGTGCAATGAAGATACCCCAACTGATAACTGATAGGTACAGAAAATGCACGGGAACTAAATGAATTTACAAACTCAGGGAAATCCCGGACGAGCCGAGATCGTCTTAGCTCCTCATCCCCTTGGCCATTGTTGTGGATTGGTTGGTTGTGTGTGTCAGGTTGAGCTTCAGTTCGGACGGTTTGGAACCCAAATCTGAAAGTTAGGTGATATGAGTCATTCATATGAAGAGCTCCAGCCTTCTTTCAATGAGGGGATTATGTGCTAAACGGAAGGTAATTGTGATCATTGGTTTAGTTAAAGCATTACTACCACTGATCACACAACCACATTCTAGCACTTAGTTTGAAGTAAGCAAGCGCAGATGACGTCACCACCGGCTGTGCGTTAGCATGCCTGGTACTTTTGCTTTCTTTCACCCCAAACAAAAGGGAATCCCAGGGTATGACGTCACATTCAGGGGTTCCCTGTGTTGCGCCGAACATTCAGGGGGTTTCCGTGTATTGCGCCGTAGCTCGGTGCGCAATTCTATGCTATTCTTTCACTTTCAGGTTAGGGTTAGGGTTAGGGGGTAGGGTAGGATTAGGGTTAGGGTTAGTGTGTGTACCCTACCCCTAATACTAACCCTACCCCCTAACCCTAACCCTAACCGGAAAGTGATTGCAGGACCGATGCAAATGAGGATCGAAGGGAGACAGAAACGGTTGCCACAGCCCAAAGAAACAACACTGTGGTGTGGGCAATTGAAACGCACTGACGCGCACTCCACCCGAACACAGAGGAGATCACCGTCGGCGCTAAATATAGCTGGTGACTCTAAATATAGCTTGCAAAGTTTGTTTGGGGTGAAAGAAAGCAAAAGTACCGCATGCCTGTAACCTATTATAATTAAACTACACCGTAGCGGAACCTGAGACCATCCTAGGGCATAACCATTAAGGAATGAGCTGACAATGGGAGTAATTGAAAGGGGAGTATAGGAAACGGGCTTCATAATTCCATAGGCTTCAAAATAAAACCAAACTCGGCATAATTGGCTGACTTGCCACATTCAACATCAGGTGCCATATTGTGTGACACCCTGAGACTCTAAAGCACGCTGCCTACCTGATAGCTCTACGATACACGACCTATTCTTATATAGAAAGATAGGGAACTCTATTTCTATATACTGAAGACCTACACTAGAGCCATCATATAACTTCCTAGCTAATAATGGAAGGATCTTGGATACCTATCAATATTCTTTAAAACTTGCAGTAATGCTTTACCATCCCTCTAAAAGGGGTGGAAAATAAAACCCTCGCATTAATTAACTAACTTAATGAAGAAAGCATAGGTAAACTATGGGGGTAAACCATACATGTACTGAGCGGTAAAAGGTAAACTATGGGGGTAAACCATACATGTACTGAGCGGTAAAAGGTAAACTATGGGGGTAAACCATACATGTACTGAGCGGTAAAAGGTAAACTATGGGGGTAAACCATACGTGTACTGAGCGGTAAAAGGTAAACTATGGGGGTAAACCATACATGTACTGAGCGGTAAAAGGTAAACTATGGGGGTAAACCATACGTGTACTGAGCGGTAAAAGGTAAACTATGGGGGTAAACCATACATGTACTGAGCGGTAAAAGGTAAACTATGGGGGTAAACCACACATGTACTGAACGGTAAAAGGTAAACTATGGGGGTAAACCATACATGTATTGAATGGTAAAAGGTAAACTATGGGGGTAAACCATACATGTACTGAGCGGTAAAAGTGTAGCTCCACTGGATAAGGTATAGTGACCATTATAAAATTGTGTAGTCTTCCACTAGTTCCAAACTTTCACACTCGTTGTAAGTACTGACCGTCAAACAGCTGTGAAGAAAAGACAACATCATCATAGTCCGACCTTTTTACATTTTGTACTTCAAAACATGTGACAGTCATGATAATAGGATGTCTACAGAAAAATTAAATATTTCATACATTGTTAGGAAATATCAAAAGAAAAAAGGATTTGATGTCACACATAGTAAATTATTTCACGTTCTTTTTATCCTTATAGAGGGTCTTCTCCGTAACTATATTTTTGTGGTGATGGTTGGCAACGTCCTGGTTCCTAATTCTGTTCTTTGTGTTGTTTTATATTGTATGACACAGAGTTGTACTATATTAGTGAGAAATGTTGACTACATTTAATGGTGCCCACCACTTAGAGGTGAAAATATTTAGTGATTGCCAGGATATGACTGGGCTCCTCTGAATGAGCTACTATCGATACTTGTGTAGCAACACTTCTCATGTCCAACAGGGGATGATTTTATTCTTCTCTTCTTCTCCAGTCAGAACCCTGGTCATCTCGCAGCACATGAGTATATCATGGATACTCGATCATACGTCATACACCTCACCCACTCGAACTCCAGTTAACTCGAACAAGAGTGAACACAAAGACTGTTATAAGTTTCCTACGTATAATATACACGATCACATAATCAAAGATACCATCACTTATTCGACAGTCACATCACATTACACTACATCACAGATTAAATGCGTGGCTCAATGTAGAGCCATAACGCTGTCTACTTTTCACCATGTCCACACAGGACGATGGATCAACGCCGACTAACTTGTCCCGAGCTCACTTCCTATCACCTGGGAAGTGAGTTCCAACGTTTTTTCACGTTGTGTGGAAAGCCCCTGCTTTCCACGTTCTCGTGTTCAATTCTGAACACAATCGTAACCTGTACTCTGTGACCTAGGCTATAACTGAACCATGCCATGACGTCGTCAGGCTCATGGCATTCCCCCCTTCCACGGGCAAAAATTGAGAATCAATTTTTGAAATATCCAATTTTCAGTTATGTAAGCAATATGAATGTAGTTCTAATTCTAATTTAACTATCTGTCGTCTTTCCATAAACCTTGTTAAGTTCTTGTCACTCTGAAATATACAACTAGTTAATTATTCTCATCAACATATAAAGTACATCCAAATACATACCTCTATTTTGTCCTACAACCTTTAATCAAATTACTATATAACAATATCAATGTAACTGTTCTTTGTAACATTAAATCAAAATTTCTACATCTAAATTCTAATCTGTCTATATATGAACCCTCAGTTTCTAATATGACCCCGAGAATTAATATTTCCATTCTATCAAAGCTGTGATGGTATCATAATCAATTCCGCGTGTTGTTGGTAGGTAGCGTCTATAGTGGTCATACAAGACTGACCATCACTCAGCTTCATCTGCTCATCCTCACCACTCATTTGCTAAGCCACTCGTCCCAGGTCTAGAAGATCAGCTGTTACCGCGTTCACATACAAGGCCACCTGTACAACGCAAGCCAGCGTTCCCATGGTAGACAGACTGATACCCGACCGCAAGGATTACCCAAGGAAGATACTAAGTTCCAAGTACCGCCAGCACATCTTTGCTGTTGTCGCGTTACCATACCTGACCACCCGCATCTCCAGTCAGTCAACCACTGCAGCCACAGCCTTCCGCCACCGCCCATGCCTGTACCAAGTTCCAAGTACCGCCAGCATATTAAAATAGACATCCTCTTTGACTCTGTCGTTGTAGACCTAGCGTATAGCAATGAACATAGTTGCAGCTAACAAGCTTGGGAGCATCTTATGTTACCGGCCGCTTCGTTCCATTTGACCAAATCATTACGCTTCAACTGCCACAGCTTCTGTTGTATCTTCATTCTCTATATTGTACTCTCATCACTACATCTAACCAATTTGTTCTTAAATTAATCAAAATCAATCAAAAAATATCTGTAAATGCAACATTATATAGAAGGGGCCAACAGAAGGAAACAATGACAAAGTACATGCGTGTTAGTTAGTTAGTTAGTCTTTCCTCTTGAGCCTAAGGCGGCGCATAGGGCAGAAGTCCTGTCTCTCCATGCTTGGCGGTTCGCTGCTATCTGTTGTAGATCTTGGATATTATATATTATATATACATGCGTGTACCAGCCAAATAAATCATATATCTTTGACAGTACAAAGTGTTAACTGTACGCAGATACTTGCTTAGACGTATCACTCTGTAAGTAAACTAATATTGTTTACGATATTATACAATTTTAATAGAATATATGGATTGATACAAGAGTGTTAAAAACAAATAAAAAGGTTGTATGATTCCATAACTGAGAGCTTCAACGACAAAAGGCAAGTTAAATGTGATACATATTGTTTTTAAAAAAAAATTAATTAATCACTATATTTGTTATACGAATAAATAGCTATCGTTATCCCCGTGCTGGTCTTATTATGGATTTGGATTGTATTTGTTTCCGCTTATTGAATAATGTCCTGTTGTACAGTGTTCTCATCCCCCCCTCCCCCCCCCCCCCCTGTTATTGTACTGTGCACATTATCGCGAAAGCAGAAACAGACAACAAAATGATAGTTGATAGTGAACAATAAGACTAATATTTGGAAATATGATAGCACCATCATTATGTGCTGTGTCACATGACGTCGGCGATCATGCACACGCTTATTGGCAAAGTACATGAGGACATGTCTACCAGGGAGTCGATGAGTGCACACCATCCACTGCAATATGATATCAAGAAGAGAAAGGGAAACAGGCTAGACAGAGGAAACTCCTAGAAGGGTCTGGCCGAGCACAGCATTCGAAAAGTGTTTTCACTCAAACACATAGATCCGTGTGAATGATGGAGACAAGTGCAAGAAATACGTAATACGTTCTTTCTCGTATGCATCAGACTGGATAAAGGGTGAAAACAATAAGAGCCGATAATCCCAGAGGTAGAAGTTCAAGCCGTTACTTGTCACAGTTCTTCCTGGGCTAAGTGGTCATCTAAACACACCGGTCCGTTGTTGAACATAGGGGAGGTCAAGGGATTTTACAGAGCAGTTCGGAGAAACAAACGTGAAGAAAGAGTAAGGCGCATTCTCCTTAAAAATAAGTAGTCTGACTATGGAGACCATGGCAGTAAATAAAGCAGTAACCTGACTGGAGACACAGATTGCAATTCGACATGGAGTATCTAAAGCAGTAGTCTGACTGGAGACAAATTGTAACCCGACATAGCAGTAATTAAAGCAGCAGTCTGGCTGGAGACATAGGTTGTAACCCGACACGGCAGTAACTAAAGCAGTATTCTACTAGGATATACATTTGTTAATACAGCAACTAATGCATAGCCTGACGGGAGAAGACACATATTGGTGTGAGAAGAAATAAACTAGAGCAGGGGTCGGCAAACATTGTTGGGCGTAAGGCCACATTGACAAATGTAAAGCTATAATATTGGGGTGGGGGGGGGGGGGGGAGAGAATGACTTCTTATTTGTTAACAAGATTTTACACTTTTGTTATTATAACATTTTCTTTTTTGTTTATTATTTATCAATGGTTTTAATTTAGATACAAACCGACTACATTGTCACTACAATTGTTGATTTCTAATGCGATGTATGTAACTGCTTGTAAATTTTGACAATATTCTTGAAATCTGGAGCAAATTCACTTGTTAAAATTCGCCAGGCAGCATCCTTATAACATTTTTACATGTCAATAAATATTTCTCTATATTAAAATCGATACATTTGCATTTTAGCATTACATTACAAATGTCAAAGACTGTTTTTAAAAAAAAAGGAAATTATAAAGATATTTTTATCAAAAATGGAAAACTATCACAATGGTACATGAAATTCTGTAAATGTCAACTAAATAACTTTAGAACGAAGTAATAATTTTAATGAACTAAATAACTTACTCTTTATAGATATGTGTAATTATATGCCTCTCTGTATATCTCTTTTTAGCCAATACAACTTACTCTCTATAGCTCTATGTAACTGTATGCCTCTCTATGTCTCTCTGTCTAGCCCTTATAACTTACTCTCTATAGCTCCGTGTAAATATGTGCCACTCTTTATCTGTCTTTCTAGACCATATAACTTACACTCTATAGCTGAATATAACTGTATGCCTGTCACAGTCTCACATGGGGGCGGTATTAATAGAAAGATAATAGAAAGTGGAGAAGGGATAGAACTCCAGCAAAAGGGAAAGAACCGAGTCACTCGAGGGCTCGAATAATCCAGAGCCTTCTCGAAGGACCGGTCAGCGTGGCCACAGCCCCGTGGACACCGATGGAGCCCGCCGATTGCGGGGTCCACGAGAAACTCGGAGAGAGTTACCACCCGTGTCGGATTGCGACACGTGTGGAAAGGCAGACACGTACTGGACATCGAAGAAGCAACAGGGCTTACCTTAAGGGGGACTTTATAGATGGAAACCCAAGTGTCTTTAGGGGTTTTACGCATAAAGTTAAGAGTGAGAGCATCAAGATAGTCTACGATAAAATATATCTAAATGTACTGTAACGTCAAGTGGCGGAGATTGATGTAGATTCTTTGCCTTATACTTTCTAGGCAATGATGGTTACTAGAGTGTGACGTATTTGGTCTGCTCATGACACAGTTTCATTACCATTACTTTTTTTTTTTTTAAATTCGCATATCCTTTACAGGACATCGCTGTCAACAGCAGCATCTTTCAGCTGATTGTTGATTTCTTGGCAAGATTACGCTCAGTAGTTTGCCATTGCTTTCTGAGCGGCCGGCTCAGTTATCCCGCAAGTCACCAGCGGGGGTAGAACCGCTTCCAGATCTCGCCCGCTACGAGACTGCGTGATAAATGGGATTACGGAGAAATTGGTGTAAACCCTCGGCCAGAGAGACCGTTATTAGTTACAGGTTTGGGGGGTACGGGGTGTCAGGCATTGGTAGCACCTTTGGTAAGGATGGCTCTCATGTCCTTTCAGGACCCATCCCCCACTGGTCCAAGTCTGACACCCAGCTCGTGCCTGTGGCTCCTAGTAGCTGTCAGCATGCGACAGCGGCCACCCCCCGGGCAACAGCTGTGAGAGGCTGGCTAAACCAGGCATGGGTATCCGATTTGGTGTCAAACCAAGAGGTAAACTAGGGTATGCCTACCCAGCATGTGAAGACAGGATTCGGCAGACTGCGCGGAAGAAATCATTCCTGATTCAACGGGCAAGACGGCGTTTACCTGCAAAGCGTTGTGGAACGTAATGAGCACGGCAAGGCACGTAGAGCGCCCTGGTCATCCACTGCACCTGTATTCGTCTCCAATCGTCTCGACTTGTCTTGCCACTGGACTCAGATGGACTCAGGCGAGAGAGTGAGGTCGACGAATTGCGCAACTCTTCCTCACTTTAATCCAAGTCATCGCGCAAGTCATTCTTCATCCAACGTCACATATCACTCACTGAAAGCGGTCTATGATCCTTCATCACCAGGCATAGTTCCCCTCCTCAGTGCAGACGGGGGAACATTGGTCACCGATAAGAAAGAAATCCTCCAACGCTGGGCAGAGCATTTCAGCAAAATCTTAAATGCAACTTCCTTCTTCGATGATGAAACCATCAACTGCCTTCCTCAAGTTCCCACCAATGAGACTCTTGATGACCTGCCAACCATAGTGGAAATAAACAAAGCCATCCAGCAACTCTCCAGCGGCAAGGCACCTGGTCCTGACTCCATCCCAGCAGAGATATACAAGGCAGGTGGGCCGGTCCTAACAGAGCAGCTTCACCAAGTCTTCACAAACATATGGATGAACGAGACCATGCCACAAGATTTTAAGGACGCGTCAATAGTCCACCTTTACAAACGTAAAGGAAACCGCCAATCCTGTGACAACCACCGAGGCATCTCCTTGCTTTCAATTGCAGGGAAGATACTCGCCAGAATTCTTCTCAATCGCCTCACAGCCCATCTCGATCAAGGTCTTCTTCCTGAGAGTCAATGTGGCTTCAGAAAAGAACGTGGAACTGTTGACATGATTTTCGCTGCAAGGCAGCTGCAAGAGAAATGTCAGGAACAGAACTGCGAAATGTTCTCCACTTTCATTGACCTTACCAAGGCTTTTGATACAGTCAGCAGAGAAGGACTGTGGAAGATTATGGCAAAATATGGCTGTCCACGAAAGTTTGTCCAAATAGTGCGGCTATTTCATGACGGCATGCAGGCAAGAGTACAGGAAAATGGTGAACTGTCTGAACCCTTTCCTGTCACCAATGGAGTGAAGCAAGGATGTGTCCTGGCACCAACACTGTTCAGCCTCATGTTTTCAGCCATGTTGATGAATGCCTTCGAGAACGACGACATTGGAATAGACATCAACTACCGTATGGATGGAAAGTTATTCAATCTCAGAAGGCTGAAAGCTAAAACCAAAATTAACAGCGGCACCGTCAGAGAGCTCCTGTTTGCTGATGATTGCGCTCTATACGCCAACTCAGAGGCGGACATGCAACATAATGTTTCAGCTTTCTCACATGCCTGTGCCAACTTTGGGCTCAATATCAACTTGGAGAAGACTGTAGTTATGTACCAGCCAGCTCCAGGGAATAATCACACTGTGCCGAATATCAAAGTGAATGATCATAGACTAAGTGTTGTGGACAAATTCACCTATCTTGGCAGCACCGTGTCACAAGCTGCCACAATCGATGACGAAGTGAATGCAAGAATCTCCAAGGCCAGTGCAGCCTTTGGCAGACTGTACAAGAATGTATGGGACAGAACTGGAATAAGCCTGCAAACAAAGCTAAAAGTCTACAAAGCAGTTGTATTATCCACACTGCTATATGCTTGTGAAACCTGGACTGTTTATCAGCGACACGCTAGGAAATTAAACCACTTCCACACAGTCTGCCTAAGGAAGCTACTGAAGATTAAATGGCAAGACAAGATTCCAGACACTGAAGTCCTAGAAAGAGCAACCATGCCCAGTATCCACACTCTACTGATGAAGAATCAGATTCGCTGGGCTGGTCACTTGACTCGCATGCCAGATCACAGGCTCCCTAAACGAATTTTTTACAGCGAACTGCGTTGTGGTAAACGCTCCCAAGGTGGCCAGAGGAAACGTTTTAAAGACACTCTGAAAATTTCACTGAATGCTTTTGGAATTCATCATGACACCTGGGAGGCTGCAGCCAGAGACCGAAATTCGTGGCGTGCATCATTGCGCAAAGGTGCAGTTATATGTGAGGCAACCAGGACTGCAAGAGCTGTGAAGAAAAGGCAGGACAGAAAAACCACTGCAGGAAATCCTCCTCCAGATACGTCAAGCATTCTTTGTCCACATTGTCAAAGAACATTTCGAGCCAAAATAGGCCTTATCAGCCATCTTAGAACCCACGGCTCCACACCTTCAACCCCACTGGATGAAATGAATGGTCATCATCATTCTTGATGGACAAACAACAACAACATAGTTACAGGTTTACAATGTAGTTTTAGGGCATGTCGGCCAATTGTTGTCCACCATGGCCAGTTCGAGGTTTAGATGACCACCTCTGCACCATGTCCAGATCAAGAGCAGATTCTACACTTTCATCATAAGCCAAAACGCCGAGTACAATTACAAGGTACACACGTGTACCTGCCAAAAATGATGATCTTCAAAAATTACTTCGGTTACGATTAAACGATAATTGTTCAGACATATCACTCTTTAAGTAGTAAACTAATATGGTGTACGATATTATACAATTTTAAGAGGCAAGTATGAATTAATACAACGTAGACAATAAAACTAAATAAAACGAATGGGCTCTTGCATAACTCTCTGAGAGCTTCCAGGTAAAGAAGGAAGTAACATCTTATACATATTTTGAAAACTACATAATAACGATATCTGTTATATGAATAAATAGCTGTCGTTATCTCCCCTACTGGCAGCCTTAAAAATGGATGTAGATTATATTTATTTCCCTTCATTGCCTCATCATTTCTTGTAGTGTTTTCAAACTTATTTTAATGTCATTCACATTACTGCGAAAACAGAACAAAATAGTCAACAACATCTTAGTGAACAGTGAGACTAATATTTTGAAATAAATCATCATCATCATCATCATCATCATCATCATCATCATCATCATCATCATGTGCCTTGTCAAATGGTGTAGGAGGCCATGAACTGCCATATTTGGAAAGTACCAGGGATCTTCAAATTGTGCGTGAAAATATTTAGAGAAAAGGTAAAGAAAAATATATCATTCTTCGTTGTAATCCCCACTGCGTTCAATGCAAGTCCTCCAGCGCCGATAGAGTGCTTGGATTTCGGTAGAAAACAATGCGCTTTTTCACTACTCTATGTTCCTGACCATGTCGTGGACAGTGTCTCACAGAAGTCACGTCGTTTTGAAACTTCCTACTCCACTCATAGACTAGCTCGACTGGCAGGCATGCATTGCCTTTCTGGACCATCTTTCGCCGATGAATTTACTGATCAAATAAGTGATAACAGAACGCTACTGATTTATGGTGCATGTTAACGTGGGGCGGCTTTCTTTACACTGTCCTCATGATGTGAACGTGTTGGCGTGCGCCTTGATGTCACGTGCTTAACATTCTTGACATACTTAATAACAATAGTGACAAACTACACGACAATGGCGTGGCTATTGTAATGTATATCACACTCGTAAGGTTTTCATTTAAAATCCCCTCGTACATGAGCACACAGCAACCACTGCACGATGGGATCAACTAGAGACAAGTCAGCAGGTTGGACAGAGGACACTCTTGGACGAGTCACGTGGAGCACATCATTCAACGGTTTGTTCGCTCGAGGACACAGATCATTGTGAAGGATGGAGTCATGTGCACGCAACATGTAGTACGTTCTTTTTAGTGTGCATCAGACTGGAAAGAAGGTGAGACAACATCACCCGATAATGCCAAAGGTAGATGTTCAAGCCTTTACTTTTGAGAGTTCTCCCCTTTGGTAAGTAGTCATATAGACAGACGGGTTATTTGTTGTACACAGGGGATTTTACAGATCAGGTTGGGGGGCCAACTTTGTAGAAGACTGGTGCGTTCGACTTACACCAACTAGTCTAACTATGGAGACAATGGCAGTAACTAAAACAACTTGTCTAACTATGGAGACAATGGCAGTAATTAAAGCAGTATTCTAACTGGACACACAGATTGTAACCCGACATGGCAGTAACTAAAGCAGTAGCCTGACTGGATACAGAGATTGTAACCCTACAACGTTCTTCAGTGAGTCAATGCGCATGCTCAGGAAGCTGAGCTTGGAGTAAAGGTTGTGATTTCGGTCAAAGTTAAGATCATTGTGCCACATTTACTGAAAGACAGAAGATCAAGTGGTTTGGCCATGTCGTTAGAATGCAACACAAGCAACTACCATCACTGGCCTTACATCAAAGATCATCTGCGACGAGACCACGAGGACGTCCAAGAAGAAACCTGATTGACGACATCAAAGACCTTCTACAGTCACACGGAATGACACTATCCTGTGCCGCCCATCGGGAGCTGGAGCGCAAGTTATTCCTCCCCACGACACTTGACGACAGAAGTGGAAGAGGATGATAATGATGATGATGATGATGATGATGATGATGAGATGATGATGATATCATTAAGATCATAGATCAAATGTGATGAATGGTTAGACATGTAACAGGAAGAAGATAAAAACTAAACTGGACACCCATGAAAAGAATAGCTGTCCCGGAAAAGGCAGTCTTCCTGACATGAACAGCTGTCCATACCAAAGGAATCGAAGACTCCTAAAGCAGATTTTCATTGAGCCATCTACTCAAAAGAAGATAATTGTAAAACTAGAGTCGGCTAGTGAAGATGTGGGTATTGCTCTTCCCCTATACTTTTTTTTTTTTAATTTTTTTTTTAGCATATCCTTTTACAGGACTTAGCTGTCAACACCAGCATCTTTCAGCTGTATGTTGATCTCTTGGCAAGATTACGCTCAGTAGTTTGCCATTGCTTTCTGAGCGGCCGGTTCACATACCCCGTAAGTTACCGATGCGATTCGAACCACTGCTGATTTGAACCCCCATCACGTTACCTGACGAGAGTATACGAGATTACGTAGAAATGTCATAACCTCTAAGCCACGAAGCCGGCTCCTCTATACTACCGAATAATTATCTTCATACCCAACATACTACCATCTGATAACACATCCACACCGGACTATATATAATCCTGTTATTATTCGTGAAGATTACCATATAGGGAGAGTCGGAAATCGTTGAAAATATGAATCTCTTTAAACAAATTCAAAATAATATGAACTATCAGAAACGAACTCTGTTATGATTGTATGTACTAAGTGTAAGTAATGGTAAATGCTTGTAAGCATCTGAACGACCAAGGCAACTATTTATTCTCGCCAAATATTGACGGTGTCCCCTGAGGAAATGAAGATTGTTGACACAGAATAGTACTGAGCACTTCTCACAATAAATATGCATTTAAAATGCATCCATTTAATATTTATAAGTTTCTCTTGCGTAGGCGACACACCACAGTACGTGATAGATAGACAGGTATGCAGTCAGGCAGGCAGGCAGACAGGCAGACATGCAGACAGGCAGACAGACGGACGGACAGACAGACAGACAGACCTACACACAGACAGACATCGTCTAGTAAAATACAGTGAATCTCCCAATGCCAACCAATAAATGAGGCCAGATCAAGTGCAGACAAATCTAGACTTTGATCTTAGCCGCTGCTAGTTGCAATTACAAGGTACACTTGTTATTTAGTTTAGTTTTTTTTTTTTTTTTGGTGAAACTTTACCGAACTGTTTTGTTACAGCAGGGGTAAATACCCAGTAACATTCAGTGACAGTTTAAGCCTTGAATCCTCTGCTCTTTCTGCGACAACGAACACATTCAAATTTTCGACCCTTTGAGCATACAATCCGGTTAGTATGGCTGAATTGCACATCAGTAGCCCATCCAAAATGCTTGAAGGCGTTGCGAGCCTTTCTTGGATCTTGAACCAAAACTGTATTCTGCCCTTTGAGAACACGAAGTGCCAGCTGATCAAAAAATCAAAAGATAATATCTGGCCTCCAGGATTCGGCCACATGCACGGTCTGTGATTCTCAAAGCACACACCTTCACTTTTGGCTGAAATATAATGCGGATGTCATCAGTGATGGCTCCAACAACAATTGCAATCGTGTTTTCACGTCCAGATATTTTCATCAAGCCAACGAACTTAGAGACTGACAGAGGACGATTGATCCCGCTTCATAAACAGACTTTTCAAAACTACCTTGTTGAAGATGGAACATGTACGTCTTGCCAAGAAACGATATAACTTGACCAACAATCTCAAGTAAATACCCTCACTTCTGGGCTCAGCCCTACTGACCTTCCTTTCATAATGTGGACAGATTGGCTGGCTCTGCAGAACTTGGTGGAGTATTGATACATGACAAGGCAGACGTGGTTGCGGCCTTGTGAGAGCACGTGCACACCTCGGAGGAGCAAATGGATTACCATGGTCTGGCAAGAATGAGACAGCGAGGTGTGACGAGGGGATCTGGCCGACGCTCGACGCTCAGAGGAAAGGACAGACGGATTGCTACTGGTACTATTAGTGCTGGAACTCTTCGCTGGCTGCTGAGGATGGGGACGGATCACTTATGGGAATGCCCCGAATGCTGTGATGTCGATTCCTAAATCAATCAATCAAGCATAATGTGACAGAAGATAATACGCCAAAGATAAATATTATTTTGAGAAACCGCATTTGCAGTTAGTCTAATAATGTTTCAGACATATCAGTCTTTCAGTAAACTAATATTGTGCACGATATTACACAGCAATAGGAGTCGTGTATAGATTAAAATAAGACAGTAAAAATGAAATACAATTTTTTGTTTGTTTGCGTAACTGGTGGACAGTTTCCATTAAAAGAGGCAAGTAAACTTTTATAAATATGTTGTTTTGTTTTAAATTAAATAACCACCGTGTTTATTATATACACGCAAAGCTATCGTTGTCTCCTTTGCTGGCCGCCTTAACGTGGATTTACATTATATTTGTTTCCCCTCGTTGCCTCATTTCCTGTAGTACAGTGTTTTCAAACTTTATTTTATGATTATGAATTCTGATTTATGAATTGTGTTATGCACATTATTGCGAAAACAGAAAGAGACAACACAATATTTTTAGACAGTGAGCATAATGTTTTTAAATATGATATCATCATAATGTGCCTTGACAAATGGCGTTGACGATCATACACTACCTTGTCGACAAAGTACGTGCACATGTTAACCAGCCAGTAAACGAGTGAACAGCATCCACTGGACTGTGAGATCAAGAAGAGAAAGGGCAGCAGGTTAGACAGAGGGAACACCTGGAAGGGCCATGTCGAGAATAGCTTTGGAAAGGTCTGTTCACTCGAGGACATATATTCTTGTGAAGAATGGAGACAAGTGTAAGCAACATGTAGTACGTTCTTTTATGTGTGCATCAGACTGGATAGAGGGTGAAGACAACAGTACCCGCCAATTTTAGAGGTAGAAGTTATTCACGCGTCTACTTTTGAGATTTTTTATTGGGGTAAGTAGTCACCTAGACAGAGAAGTCTGTTGTTTGACATAGGGGAGCTCACGAGTTTTTACAGATCAGTTCGGAGGAACACATGTGAAGGAAGAATGCGGTGCCTTCACTTTAAGACATGTGGTCAGACTATGGAGGTCATGGCAGTAACTAAAGCAGTAGCCTGACTGGAGACATAGACTGTAACCCCACATGACAGTAACTAAAGCAGTAGTCTGACTGAAGACACAGTTTGCAACAACCTGACATGGCAGTAACTAAAGCTGTAGTCTGACTGAAGACACAGATTGCAACAACCTGACATGGCAGTAACTAATGCTGTAGTCTGACTGAAGACACAGATTGCAACAACCTGACATGGCAGTAACTAAAGCTGTAGTCTGACTGAAGACACAGATTGCAACAACCTGACATGGCAGTAACTAAAGCTGTAGTCTGACTGAAGACACAGATGGCAACAACCTGACATGGCAGTAACTAAAGCTGTAGTCTGACTGAAGACACAGTTTGCAACAACCTGACATGGCAGTAACTAAAGCTGTAGTCTGACTGAAGACACAGTTTTCAACAACCTGACATGGCAGTAACTAAAGCTGTAGTCTGACTGAAGACACAGTTTTCAACAACCTGACATGGCAGTAACTAAAGCTGTAGTCTGACTGAAGACACAGTTTGCAACAACCTGACATGGCAGTAACTAAAGCTGTAGTCTGACTGAAGACACAGTTTTCAACAACCTGACATGGCAGTAACTAAAGCTGTAGTCTGACTGAAGACACAGTTTTCAACAACCTGACATGGCAGTAACTAAAGCTGTAGTCTGACTGAAGACACAGATTGCAACAACCTGACATGGCAGTAACTAAAGCTGTAGTCTGACTGAAGACACAGATTGCAACAACCTGACATGGCAGTAACTAAAGCTGTAGTCTGACTGAAGACACAGATTGCAACAACCTAACATGGCAGTAACTAAAGCAGTAGTCTGACTGAAGACACAGATTGCAACAACCTAACATGGCAGTAACTAAAGCAGTAGTCTGACTGAAGACAGTTTGTAACTTGACATACCATTAACTACAGCAAAAGCTGAAGACATATATTGTAAACCGACATGGCAGTAACTAATGCAGTAGCCCTGCTGGATATAGTTTTACACCGACATGGCAGTAACTAAAGCAGTAGTCTGACTGGAGACACACATTGCAAACTGCCACGATTTCTCAGTGACTCAATGAGGGTTGGGCATGAAGACTGTGAATTGGGTCACTAAAGAGGCCTCTAAGGTCTTGTATCAAATAAACTGAGGTGTTGGGCACGTCAAATGATGGTGATGAAAACTGAAATGGGCAGACAAGAAAATAATAGCTGTCCTGAAAGAGGCAGTCTTCCTGACATAAACAGCTGCCCTTACTAAATGCAACTTAGACTTCTAACGTAGATTTTCATTGAGCCATCTACTCAATAGAATATAGTCGAATTCACGGAAGACACAGACCTGATACAACCACTACAAGTAAATATAGAGTCGGCTAGTGAAGATGTGAGTATTTCTCTTCCACTATACTACAGTATAATTGACTTGATACCCAACCCACTACCATCTGACAACACTTCCACTATACTAGCGAATAATTAGCTTGATACCCAACCTACAACCATCTACAACACATCCACACCAGACTGTGTATAAAGCTCTAACGCTCCTGTTATTATTATTCGTGGAGATAACCGCATGGGGAGACAGTCGGACATCTCTGTAAATATGAATCTCTTCAAACACATTGAAAATAACATGAGCTATCAGAAGTGACCATTGATATGGTTGTACGAACTGTGTGACAGTAATGGTATATGCTTGTATGCATCTGAACTAATTGGGCAACTATTTATTCTCGCCAAATATTGACTGTGTCCCCTGACGAAATGGGGGTTGTTGACACAGAATAGTACTGGGCAATTCTCACAATAAATTGGAGGGCATTTCCCCAGGGATAGTTCGAGAGTTGTGAACATGTTATTAATACTACTTGTTAGGTTTTGTATGGTTCTATCACACTTGTTTAGGTTTTATATGGTTCTATCACACTTGTTTAGGTTTTGTATGGTTCTATCTCACTTGTTTAGGTTTTGTATGGTTCTATCACACTTGTTTAGGTTTTGTATGGTTCTATCACACTTGTTTAGGTTTTGTATGGTTCTATCACACTTGTTTAGGTTTTGTATGGTTCTATCTCACTTGTTTAGGTTTTGTATGGTTCTATCTCACTTGTTTAGGTTTTGTATGGTTCTATCTCACTTGTTTAGGTTTTGTATGGTTCTTGTCAGAGCCTAACATAGTATAGCTATGCAGCAACATCGTTACGACACCCGGCGGACAAGAATTGTCGGCTGGCAAGATTGTTACCTGACACGCGACCAGCGGTCAGGCTGACGACAGACGCACGCAGGCCACGTGACACCACGCGAGGCAGTGGGCAGTTTGCGTGCTAGCCTCAGACCGAGCTGGGACTTCAGACTGGAAGGACATGTGTGATGAAAGCAAGGCGTTTGTGTGGATCTCTGTGGTTGAAAGCCGAACGACTGATATCTTGAGCGTCAGACCTATGAGCTGTATTGTGGTTGTGAGCGTCGTGAGTTATATATTGTAGATTGTTGTAATTATCGTTCTGTATTTAATGTGGCAATAAATCCATAGAACGTTATGTCGTTGTGTCTTACGTCCAATCACGTTATACTTGTACTGTCTCACGCGTGTTAGCTAACGAGCCAAATATAAGATCCTGACACGTGTGGACGTGGGTTGCTCGTCCTTGTTTAAGAACCTAATATATGTAGACGTGTGTTGCTCGTCTTTGTCATCTAAAACTATAATTCTTGAACTTGTAAAATGTGTCAAGGTTATAGCGATGTAAATGTGATCGGAAAAGTCTCATTGTGATCCATTACTACATTGTTTAAATATGTGTAAAACCATTAGTAAATGTGCAGTACATATTGTTTGATCCTGTAAACGTGTAAAACATTTGTGATTTGTGAAACTTGTCACCGTTTGACCTTGTCGACATTGTGATTTTGTCGCCATTTTGACCTTGTCGCCATCTTGTGAACGTGATGTCTATGTCCTTACTGAATGTCATCTTGATGTAAGTGATGTGTCATCAATGTTATTGAGTGTTCAGATACAGATAGATTGTCTTTGTGCATTGAGTTTGTGGAACGCAAAGAGTTTTGGAAAGAGTGTAACTTCTGTTGAGAAAAACACTGTTGACGACAAATTTACGACATACAATTATACTCTACGCCATCCAAACCTAATCAACACTTAGTGACTTGCAGGCACACACCAACAAATAGACGCTAACTTATTTCTCTCCAAAAACAAAGCAGGTTTTTCCGTACCATCCATAACCTTGCCGTAGAGGTCATTAGTGGTTCCAAAGTAACGACCCTACAGTTTTCCTAGCCCGATTGTCCAACCATTCGTCACCGTATCCAAGGGCACTTGAGTATATTTTTCTTTACTTTAACTTTACGTATGCATCAGTAGGCACGCATCGTATAGTAAAATCAATTGTAAATTGTTTTCTACTAACCATTTACAACATATTTTGTGTGATTGATTTTCATTGACGTATTTTCTCCATCATGTCGTCATTATTTGATTTCATCGATATGGGTATTAAATTACGTCTGACAGGTGATGAATTAACAAAATGGAGTGAGAACAAATACGCTGAATATCTCCTGGTACAAGAGAAAAACAGTGAACGCGAAGAAAGAGCAGCTGAAAGAGCTCTAAAACAGGCAGAGATTGAAAAAGCTGCCAAGCAAGCAGAGGCAGAAACAGCCTTAAAACAGGCAGAGATTGAAAACGCTGCCAAGCAAATAGAGGCCGAAACAGCATTAAAGCAAGCTGAGATAGACAGTGAACTTAAGAAAGCAGAGATAGCAGCTCAGAGTAAGAGAGAAGAACTAGAGTTACAGTTGAAAATGAAACAACTTGACACTGAGACTGCAATGAATAAAGAGTCAAAGAAATCTGAAAGACTGGAAAAGGAAAACCAGTATAAGAAGTATCAAGGTATCGTACGTAACTATACCTCGGGTGACTGCATAGCAGCTTTTACCCAAAATTTTGAGACTTTAATGGAACATTACCAAGTTCCACTTTCTGAATGGAATATTCTATATATGAGGAGTCTATCTGGGGAACCTCTTAAAGTCATTGAAACCATCCCCAAAGACCTCAGGAAAGAGTACCATTATATTAAATCTAAGATAATGGCACATTTCATGTTAGACGAGGCAGGTTCCAGAGAACAATTCAGTAAATTGAGTCCAAAATCAACTCAAACTTTCTCTGACTACCTCTGTTTAGTCCGAGATGTTTTCAGCAAATGGACTTCAGCAGCCAAAATTAACAAAAGTTATGATAGATTAGAAGATCTCATCATTCGAGATAAAGTCATTTCTTCTATCCCATCATCTTTTTCTAAGTTCTTACAGGAGAATGAATGCACAAGTGTGGAAGAAATGGAAAGACGTGGGTCGGCCTATTACACGGCCAACAAACAGTGCTTTGCCACTGAAGCTACTGACAGTAACTGGGTAGCAGCAGCCAACTATGAGAAAAACTATAGTAGGCAAAAACCAAACAGGCCTACCTCTGAGAAATTTAGACATTGCATTCACTGCAAATTTTCTCACCATTTGAACGAGATGTGCGATAAAAACCCAGGGTACCAAACATACTTGCAAAATATGGTAAACAGACAAGACAGAGAACGTAAATCGTTCAAAAGTTTACGTAAATGTTTTCTATGCAAGGCTTACGGGCACCATCGCATGGATTGTAGAGGCAGGCATATGACCAACAAAGCCAATGCCGCCTTGTTCGATAGCTCAGCGTCAGAAGACGAAAATCCAGACAACATCCTGTAAATGCAGCACAGGCTTGTGATGTATTTAGTGCTAACAAATGCACTGTCTGTAATACCTTCTTTGAAAATGGTATCTTAACATGCGGGCACGCCATCCCTATTGCCAATGAGGAAGCTAACTTGGTAATAGACTCAAAAGGCAGATTAGACATCTATCACGGGTATGTTAATGGCAAGTTTGCTACAGTACTTCGCGACACCGGAAGTACACTTATTGGCCTGAAAACAACATTCATAACGCCTACAGACTATACAGGCAGACACATCACATGTAGAACATTTTCAGGCAATATTGAAAAATATCCATTAGCTTGGGCATACATTGAAACACCATTCCTCACCGGGAAAGTAAAGGTCGCGGCACTTACAAACCCAGTGTGCGATATAATCATAGGAAATTTGCCTGAGGTGAATGACAAACCTCATAACCATGACATAACATCACTATGTATTGATGATAACACATCACCACCAAATGTCATCACTGAAAATGTCATATCACCTATTGAATGTATGTTAGCTAATGCAGCACTAAGTTCTCATCACATCATTGACGATATCATTCCATCATCATCTGATGTCATTGAGTGTGTGAACGCAGTAACAAGAGCTACTGCTAGAGTGCAAGATGAAAGTAACCAAACTGAGGCTATACAAATGCTTAGCCCAGAATTACCACCTAGTGACTCTATGAAGGAAACATTCATAACAGCTCAAAAAGCTGATCCTTCACTGTCAAAGTACTTTGACCTGATCGGCAAAAAGGCAAGAGTAACCAAAAATGCGAAATGGCATTTTGCTTTACACAATGATATACTCACCAGGTATTACACCAGAGGTGACATTACAACAAAGCAAACTGTGTTGCCAACTACTTATCGCAAGCAAGCTTTACATCTTGCTCACGATATACCTTTTGCAGGTCATATGGCATATGTTAAAACCAGGTCAAGACTATTGTCACAGTTTCATTGGCCAAAATTTTGCAATGACATAAGAACATATTGCAGAAGTTGTGATACATGCCAGAAACTAGTAAAAAAAGGTAAACACCCACAGGCAAAGTTACAAGTCACTGACTTAGCCAGTCGACCTTTTGAAAATTATCAGTTGACATTGTGGGCCCTCTTAGTCATACAACAACTAGAGGGAATAAATATATTCTAACTTTTATTGATCAATGTAGCCGCTGGCCAGAAGCTATTCCGCTAAAGAACATTACTGCCAACGACATCATGGAAGTTTTCTTCCATATCTTCTCCCGAATTGGGTTTCCAGATACTATCCAGTCTGATAGAGGCACTCAGTTTATTGCCGCATCGACCCAAGCGTTCACCAAAATGTTAGGAGTGAAGCAAGTCTTCAATAGCCCCTATCATCCTCACTCGAGCGGGATTATAGAAAAGCTTAATGGGGATCTGAAGCACATGCTTGCAAAAGTAACTCAAGATCACCACAATAACTGGGATATATACTTACCAGCTGTCCTTTTTGCTTATCGCGAGGTACCACATTCTAGTACCGGTTTCTCTCCTTTTGAACTAATCTATGGTGCCAAACCACGAGGCCCATTAACAATTTATCACCAAATGTTAACTGATTCTACTCCAGTACTGAAACCCATATCATCATTCGTGTATGTAACATCATTGCTTGAAAGGATTATTAAATCATGTGAAATTGCTAAAAATGCACTAAAACTATCTGGTGCTACTTACAGACAGTACGCAGACAAAGGTAACAGGACTATAACATTGACACCTGGACAGGACGTTCTACTACTACTACCTAGTGACAGACAGCTACTGACTGATTCTTGGCAGGGACCTTTTAAAGTGACAAGACAAATCTCACCTGTGGACTACGAAATCCTAATAAAAGACAAACACAAAATATTTCACATAAATATGCTAAGACTATACCACAACAGAGACAACGAACAAGACGATACAACAGCTTGCACCGTGATAATAGATCACGAAGATGACGATTCTAGCGACGAGATTCCAACACCTACATTAGACAAGACAAACTGCTTGAATGAGATCAAGATCAATCCAAACTTAAGTCAAGCAGAGACAAACAGTTGCAAACAGTTGATACAACAATACAACACCATTTTTCAGACAACCCAGGACAAACAGAATTAGTACAGCATCACATCACACTCACATCAAACACACCCATAAGATGCAGACCATACACCATACCATTACATTACAAAGAACAATTACATCAAGAAATCATCAACTTAGAAAGAAACAACATCATCAGACGATCCTTATCAGACTTCTCTTCACCCATGGTCATTGTACGTAAAAAGGACAACACAATACGACTTTGCATCGACTACAGAAAACTGAACAAAATAACTGTTTTAGATCTTGAACCAATGGCAAACACTGACGATCTTCTGACAGAACTGACAGACGCTAAGTTCTTTACGACGCTTGACATGTCTAAAGGTTACTGGCAGATTGCTGTACATGAAGACAGCAGACATCTAACAGCTTTCGCCACGCCTTGGGGACTGTACGAATGGTGCAAACTTCCATGTGGGCTAGTCAATGCCCCAGCCACATTCGTACGCATGACACGACTCCTCCTTGCTGACATTCCTAATATCATTTGCTATATCGACGACATCTGTGTCCATACAGAGACAATGACGGAACATATAAAGACACTAGAACAAACACTAGAACGTATCAGACAGCACGGACTGACAGTGAAGCTTTCAAAGGTGAGCATGGCTTACCAAGAGATATCATTTTTGGGGTACAGAATATCCAATGGCTTTGTCATGACAGACAACAAAATTGTCTCCAAAATTCTAAAACTGTCACTTCCAACGAATAAGAAACAAGTCCGCAGTTTGTTGGGACTGATCAACTATTACCGGAATTTTATTCCTGATTTTTCAGAACTGACCGAGGTTTTTTCTAACTTACTAACTAAGGATAAGCCTGAAAAAGTTGTACACGATGAATGCCTACGAAATGCATTTCATAAAGTTTTGGCATACTTTTCTGATAAGAATTCGAATAATCTCATCCTTAAATTGCCCAACATCCATTTACCTTTCAGATTGAGAACAGATGCTAGCTCCGTTGCGATTGGAGCAGTCCTGTTGCAGGAATACAACAACATCCTGCATCCCATTTGTTTCATATCAAGAAAACTAAGGCCTCGAGAACGTGCATGGTCTATTCCGCAATTAGAGGCACTGGCCTTAGTATAAAGTGTGACGAAGCTATCCAGATACCTTCTAGGACGTCACTTTATCATCGAAACTGACAACAGTCCATTACGGTATATAAATGCCGGAGTACCATCCAATAATATGATTGCTCGCTGGTCCTTGAAGCTTCAGAATTACAGTTTCGAAGTTCGTCACATTCCCGGCAGAATCAATACAATTGCCGATCTTTTGTCCCGTTGTCCGACCGACCCAGTAAGCAATGTCTGAGTGCACTGTGTACTATTACACTCAGACCAACACAGCCACCAATGAGTGAAATTTTGTTGCTATTCACCTACTGTGTAAGGTCTATAATTGAAATTGTGATACGGTTAAAAACCGACATGTATAATATACTTATTTTAATTAAGCCATGTAATGAGTGTAGTATAATTGTGTAGTGTGTGTTAGAAAGAGAACATTATTAATTGTAAATATACACCAAGAACAGTGTCACAGACGCTTAACCACTTACCAGAAGCGAACTTTACCATTTAACAGTGACAGCTGTGTGTGAATTTCTTCACCGTGATATTTTAACGACATGTGCAAATGTGGACTGAACAGTGACTTCTACACCACCTCTGCATCGAATTTAATCCAAAACATCAGAAATAAGAACAGTCGATCATTATCCAGAAGTTGTGAACACATCAGAAATAAGAACATTCCATCATAATCCGAAAGTTGTGATACTATAACATCAGACTCGAACTTTGAGAACATTTTACTATCCGTTACGAAACAAAACCGGAGCATTTGTGTTCAAACAGTGTAACAGCAACTAAATTTTGCGTTTCGTGTGTATTTCCGGTGTAATTTAAAAAGTATAGCAAAATTAGCAGACGATATACAAATATTCAAAAACTTATGACGATTGTAAAATCCTTTTGAATCTATAAAATATAATACACCAATTGGGTACTTATTTATTTTGATAAGTGTAATCTTAGAATCATATCTTGATTAATGTATTCATATTACCGACTTTTTCTCGTTAATATGAAGAAACGTCAAGCAATGACGCTAAGAAATTAAATAATTATTGTAATTTATTGAATTTCTTGAATGTCAAAATTACTTCCCTTGCATTTATGAATTACACCAAGGGCCATAATTTGAAACATATTCATTAATGTGTATTGTATAAATAGACATTTTGTTGCTCAAACGGCTAACACAGCGGGTAGGCGTCCACCAAGCATGACATAGAGCTGCCAACATTGCAAACCAACATAAAAGCTCCTGGCCAAATGAGGTCAGAGTTTGATTGTTTAATACGACTCAAACAAAGTCGTATTTCAGTCTGGCTAGATGGCTGTTGCAAAACAACCATATTATTACGTTTTTTTTCAAATTGCTGCGAGGTAGATGCGAGAAGCTGGTACTACTGATCTGACTGGGTATTATTGCAATGAAGGTAACCAGCCATCAGGGGGATGAAACCTGATTTGGGTTAAAAGTTGAACTTCATTTGTCATTTCAATACAACTTACATTTTTTGTATATATTTCTATGCCATATATGTATTTTCATGCATAACAAAGGGAAAGGGTAGTCTCTGACATGAAGTTAACACTACCCCAGTATATACATACATCATGAATGAAAGATGGCATCTTTCATTGAGGTACCCGGGGAGAATGTCAGAGCCTAACATGGTATAGCTATGCAGCAACATCGTTACGACACCCGGCGGACAAGAATTGTCGGCTGGCAAGATTGTTACCTGACACGCGACCAGCGGTCAGGCTGACGACAGACGCACGCAGGCCACGTGACACCACGCGAGGCAGTGGGCAGTTTGCGTGCTAGCCTCAGACCGAGCTGGGACTTCAGACTGGAAGGACATGTGTGATGAAAGCAAGGCGTTTGTGTGGATCTCTGTGGTTGAAAGCCGAACGACTGATATCTTGAGCGTCAGACCTATGAGCTGTATTGTGGTTGTGAGCGTCGTGAGTTATATATTGTAGATTGTTGTAATTATCGTTCTGTATTTAATGTGGCAATAAATCCATAGAACGTTATGTCGTTGTGTCTTACGTCCAATCACGTTATACTTGTACTGTCTCACGCGTGTTAGCTAACGAGCCAAATATAAGATCCTGACAGTATGGTTCTATCTCACTTGTTTAGGTTTTGTATGGTTCTATCACACTTGTTTAGGTTTTGTATGGTTCTATCACACTTGTTTAGGTTTTGTATGGTTCTATCACACTTGTTTAGGTTTTGTATGGTTCTATCACACTTGTTTAGGTTTTGTATGGTTCTATCACACTTGTTTAGGTTTTGTATGGTTCTATCTCACTTGTTTAGGTTTTGTATGGTTCTATCACACTTGTTTAGGTTTTGTATGGTTCTATCACACTTGTTTAGGTTTTCATGTGAAGTACCCTCGTACATGAGCACATGTCTATCTGCGAGTCAATAAGTGCACAACATCCACTGGACGGTGAGATCAAAATGAGAAAGGGCAGCAGGTTAGGAAGAAAATGTGTCCTGGCTACAACACTGTTCAGCCTCATGTTTTCAGCCATGTTGACGAATACATTCGAGAACAACGACATTGGAATAGACATCAACTACCGCATAGACAGAAAGTTATTCAATCTCAGAAGGCTGAAAGCTAAAACCAAAATTGACAGCGACACCGTCAGAGAGCTCCTGTTTGCTGATGATTGCGCTCTATATGCCAACTCAGAGGCGGACATGCAACATAATGTTTCAGCTTTCTCACATGCCTTTGACAACTTTGGGCTCAATATCAATTTGGAGAAGACTGTAGTTATGTACCAACCAGCTCCAGGGAATAATCACACAGTGCCAATATCAAGGTGAATGGTCATAGTCTAAGTGTTGTGGACAAATTCACCTATCTTGGCAGCACTGTGTCACAAGCTGCCACAATTGATGAGGAAGTGAGTGCAAGAATATCCAAGGCCAGCGCGGCCTTTGGCAGACTGTTTAAGAATGGATGGGACAGAAATGGAATAATCCTGCAAAAAAAAAAAGATGAAAGTCTACAAAGCAGTTGTATTATCCACACTGCTATATGCTTGTGAAACCTGGACTGTTTATCATCGACGGGCTAGGAAATTAAACCACTTCCACACAGTCTGCCTTAGGAAGTTACTGAAGATTAAATGGCAAGACAAGATCCCAGACATTGAAGTCCTAGAAAGAGCGTCCATGCCCAGTATCCACACTCTACTAATGAAGAATCAGGTTCGATGGGCTGGTCACTTGACTCGCATGCCAGATCACAGGCTCCCTAAACGAATCTTTTACGGCGAGTTGCGTTGTGGTAAACGCTCCCAAGGCGGCCAGAGGAAACGCTTTAAAGACACTCTGAAAATCTCACTGAATGCTTCTTTTAATTCATCATGACACCTGGGAGACTGCAGCCAGAGACAGAAATTTGTGGCGTGCATCATTACGCAAGGGTGCAGTCACTTGTGAGGCAACCAGGACTGCAAGAGCTGTGAAGAAAAGACAGAACAGAAAAAACACTGCAGGAAATCCTCCTCCAGAAACGTCAAGCATTCTTTGTCCACATTGTCAAAGAACATTTCGAGCCAAAAATAGGCCTTATCAGCCATCTTAGAACTCACGGCTCCATACTTTCAACCCCACTGAATGAAATGAATGGTCATCATCATTCTTGATGGACAAACGACACAACAATTAGTCATCTACACAGACGGGTCTGTTGTTGGACAAGGGTAGGTCAAGAATTTTTACAGATCAAGTTGGAGGGACAAATGTGAAGGAAGACTGTGGCGCCTTCGCCTTTGAGAAAGTAGTCTGACTATGGAGGCACTCACAGTAATACAAGCGGTAACCTGGCTGGAGACACAGATTGTAACCCGTCATGGCAGTAACTAAAGCAGTGTAGTCTGACTGCAGACATAGCTTGTAACCTGCCATGGCAGTAACTAAAACATTACCCTGATGGAGACACAGATTGTAACCCGACATGGCAGTAATTAAAGCAGTAGCTGAATTATACTTATGACGATTATTATTGTTCTCTTGATATTTCTCCTTATTTCATCTTGTTTCTCTTGTACTTGGTGGTGTTGAGGTGAAGTTGAAAGAACAGGAGAGTGCACGTTTATGGGCTTCATATATCGATATTCCCAGGGACTCTTGTTATTTACTCTGTTCAATCAATCAATCATGTGCCATACCGGAAAGCGTGGGCGGTCATGACTCGCCATTTCACTCGATCACCAGTGTCGTGGATCAGCTCAGTGTTCCTGTCTCGTCCATGCCATGTGGCCAAGCCATCCAGGTATTTTCCTCTCGGTCTTCCTCTTGGTCTGGTCCCTTCGATCTTGCCAGTTGTCACTAAGTTCTCCAATCCATTTCTTCTCATAACATGTCCAAAAAATTTTGACTGTCTACGTCTAATTTCTCTAATCAGTTTACGATGTTCATTTGTCTCCTGTAGTACTTGGTCATTGGTTTTTCTGTCTGTCCATGGTATTCTTTGCATTTTCCTCAGAAACCACATTTCTGCAGCCATCAGATGCTTTTCAGCTTGACTGCTCATTGTCCAAGTTTCACATCCATACAAAAGAACAGGCTCTATGTATCCCCTCAACACTCTTGTTCTCGTTTCAATTGACATCTTCTTATTGGTCAGAATGTTTTTCATCTTGCTAAAGGCTACTTTCGCCATGGCGATTCTTGTTCTAATCTCTTCAAGGCATCTCCCATCAGATGTTATAACTGTTCCAAGATAATTGTACCGATTCACTTGTTGAAGAATATTTCCATTTACTTGTATATTACATTGTGGCACTTCTTCCTTCCTACTGACGACCATAACCTGAGTCTTTTTACAATTTAATTCTAACCCCAGTTGCTCACTGTGTACAACAACCGCAACTACTAATTGTTGCAGGTCCTGTGCATTGTCTGCAATCAATACTGTATCATCTGCATATCTAATGTTATTGATGTTTCGTTCTCCAATGCTGATTCCATTTATATCCTCTACATTTCTGAAAATATTTTCACTGTACAGTTACGTTTGCATAATCGGCCTCTTCTTCTGATTCGATTTGGTCTGTGCATCATTGCTTGCTGTGGTAAAACTGGTAGCATAGTTATGTTGCCGAACCCTTTGCTATTTTCTAATGAAAGCTAGCGGTACTTGAACCCCCACTTTAGCCCTGATTTCATCACTTTTGATTTTCTCTCTTCCTGATCCATTGAGTATTCTTCTAAAAAATCTGATTTCCGTTGTTGTAAGTTTTGTTTTCTCTTTTTCTGTCATTGTCCAGGTTAAGCATTGGTAGCATATAGTAGGTAGAAAAATTATCCTGTAGAGTTCTTGTTTCAGTATCTACTGATACGTGTTTGTTTTTTAGTATTGGTGCCATTTGTCCAATGAGTGGGTTTGCATTATGGCATTTATTTTCGATCTCGTCTTCTTATTTCTCATCTATACTCTAATAACGGTACGCTGATATGTTGAACATTCTTTTATAATTAGATCTGAAGCAATGAGGTCACAATTACAATGACCAGACGTGACTCACAATGTAGCCATCTTTCCTACCCTAATGAACTTGTAGAAATTCTGAGCGCTTACACTCACAGTTAAAAGTGAGAGCATCAAGACAGTCTGCGATAAAATATATTTAACTTCTAGTATCACGCCAAGTGGCGGAGATTTCTGTAGATTCTTTGCCGTATACTTTCTATGCAATGATGGTCCCTTGTGTGACGTATCTGGCCTGCAGTTCTTGTCATTACTCTGACTAGCTACAATTAATATGTACACTCGTGTACCTGCCAAAAATGATCAACAATGCCACTTGACAGAAACAATGCTCTTAAGTAAATTAATATGGTGTACGATATTATGCAAAAAGATTAACCATATATGGATTAATACAAGATAGTAAGCAACCAATAAAAAGATTGCATACAATAAGAAAAGTCATGCATGGATTAATATAATGTATTCAGAAGAAAATAAAATGATTGTTTGATTGCATAATAGCCGGAGAGTGTCAGTGAAAAGAGGCAAGTAAAATGGTATACATTGTTTTGGTAAAATTAATTACCAACCCGTAAATGTTATATGCCGGCTCCCTGGCAGAGGAGTTAGCAGCTCTCTCCGCTTATCCCGAATACTCTCGTGGTTGACGTGAGCTCACGAGAATTGGAAGCGGTTCGAGTCACGCCAGTGACTTATAAGAGTATGGAGCCGGTCGCTCAGAAAGTCGTGGCGTGCTGATGAGCGTAATCTAGCCTAGGAATCAACATACAGCTGAAAGATGCTGGTGTTGACCGCAATATCCTGAAACAGGATGGAAACGCGGGAAAAAATATGTTTGTCAGCGTCTTGAGGAATAGAGACGGGACATACATAGGGACATAGAGATATGTCATAGAAGGACAATAGATATGCCTTAAACAGGACAATAGAGATGTCATAGACGGGACATAAACGGGACAACAAGACTATAACTAGGACATAACAGGACACAGGGACATAGAGACAGGACTACGTCCTTGACCGATACTCAAACTTGCACTGAAGGATCTGGGACAAGAACGGACAGCAGTACGGCGAGACAACTGATACAGCTCGACTATCCCGGGACACACGGGGTCAAGTACCACGTGAGTAGGAGATGGGACACCAGAAGGAGACAGAGACTGGACACGTTAGAGGGAAGACGCATGTTGTGAGAAGCGAGTGTATTGATTACGGGTGTGAAAGCTAGCCTTGCCGAGCTAAGATAGCGAGTGCTGAGTGCGGGGTTCTGTGATTGCATGATTGATATAGCTGAGTGCTAATTGATCTGATGTATATGATGTGATCATTCACTTTGCCATGTGTGCGGAAGTGTTGTATATTGCACGCATCTTGTTGATATTGAGGGTGTACATAAATAAATAGGATTTGATCCACATGCGATGATTGATATTTATGAATGCATGTGAAGGAACTCGTTGTCGCGTGTAGAATGATGAACGAAGAACGATGAACTGTGTTGTTTCTGAGACGCTGACAATGTTATATGAATAAATTGCTATCGTTATCTCCCATGCTAACCTTAACATTGATTTCAAATATATTTACTTCCCCTCATCGCCCAATTTCTTGCAGTACAGTGCATTCTAACCTTATTTATGTGTCATGTACATTATTGCGTAAACGGAAATAGATAACAACATGTTAGTGAACAGTGAGGCTAATATTTTGAAATATTAACTCATCATCATCATGTGCTTTGTCAAATGCTGATGTGCGGAACATTCACCTTCAAGTAGATTGAATCAAGGAGCTCACAATTACAATGACTAGTCTCGACTCATAATGTAGCCCTCTATCGTACCCTCGTGCACTTGTAGAAGTTCTGAGCTCGTAAACTCAGAGTTAAGACTGAGAGCATTAAGACTGTCTACGATAAAGTTTAACTAACTGTACTGTCGCGCCAAGTGACGGAGATTGCTGTAGATTCTTTGCTGTATAATTTCTACGCAATGATGGTCACTGGTGTCACGTAACTGTCCTGCACATTGCACCCGTTCATTAACCTCACTAGTTACAATTACAGATCCTTATTTTTCAACTTTATTAGGACTCTCCTTGAAACTTCTTTTTACCACTACATTGAACAAGTTGTTCTATGCATTGCCCGTTCAATGTCAAAGTTATCTTAACCCTTTAAAACTAAAGTTTGTTCGTTCGTTCGTTCCTTCTTTTGTTTTCAACTATGACAGTTTATTAGATGTCACATCTTTCCCCATGATCATATCTTCTCTCTCTTTAAATAATTTGGTGATGCTTTCATAAGATTTTACACTGGCCAATGTACCTCCTAACAACATAATATCTCCGTGTATCACAATCTCGGCCACCACAAATGTACAGCTGTTGCCAACACGCGAGTCAAACCCAGAGGAAGCTGGGATGTCCAGAGCAGCATTGAATGTGTCCAGCACCAAGCAACCCTAGTGATTTTTGTATTTCTTATTAATCACCCCTTCATGCTGTTAGGCTACTTTAGGACTGAACACAACCAAGTCTACGACGACCTCCATGCTGGGGTACCCGTCCACAACAAGGCTAGCGATCCACGATAACTTCCACACGGTTCACATCCAGCAGCGAACCTTCAAGTTGATCTGAATATTTGTCTGGCAACAGAGCTGACTTGACAGCAGCAGATCAGTCGGGTCTTGTCTATCGGGTGCAGGAATACAGCCATCCTCAGCTGTTCTTTCTTAGTGTGTATTTCCAATAAACTTATTAATAAGCTGTTATATATTGAAGCACATTAAAGACGCACCACTATTATATATACTGATGCTGACAAGCTGAAAACAACATGTGGGAGTGGATTTTCCCCGTGTGTGTCATGAGGTAGAGAACTAATGGCTGGTGGAATGGAAAGTGGATGATTCAACCCACAGGATCTGTGTACAGATTACATGAAACAATGAAAGCCACACTTGCAACACGATGTCCAACAGCCGTGACCCTGTACATGTGTACGCCTAGTGGCAGTCTACTAGGTATGAAAAGGCCGTTGAGACAAAATGCCCAGTATGTGTGCCCCAAATGCCAAGACTATCTGAAAACGACCGTCAACGAGCCATTGGTATATGGGAGACCTTAATGGGCTCGCGGGTCCTTGCCAGAAGGATGACTTGTCACCACAGAACTATTGTACGTCTGCAATGAACGTTACGTGGCCAGAGCCGCCCCATCAGGTCCCCACGTCCCGGTGTGTCATTCGGTTGACCTCTGCTTGTGGCCCTGACAAGATCAGGTGCAGATACTACGCTTTAATGTTAGCCAAAATTATGTGTGCAATTACAAGGTACACATGTGTACCTGCCAAAAATAATCTAAATGGAATACTGTTATCACGTACGGTTAATCAGATAATTGTGAGGACCTGCTACACTTTATGTAAGCTAATATTGTGTACGATATTATACAATTTTGAAAGTTATGTATGGATTAATACAAGACATTAAAAGGAAATAAACAGTTTATTGATTGCATAATTGCTGGAGATCTTCCACTTAAAGAGGCACTTAAAGTAAAATGTGACAAATAATTTCAACATTAAATAATCACGGTATATTTTATATGAATACATAGGTATCGTTATCTCCCTTGATGGCCTTACTAAGGATTTAAACTATATTTATTTCCCCTCATTGACTCACTTCCTGTAGTACAATGTTATAAATTTTTTTTTTAATGCACAGCATTGCGAAACCATAACTAACCAACAAAATGTTAGTCACAATGATACTAATAACGTCAAATAACATTGGTAATCATGCATACTGATGTATGTGGTTGGTTCGGCATTTGAGATTTAAATATTGAGCACAACCCACTATTGGTAACGCTGATCGTATTCTGGTATGAACCTAAGGCCCATCCACGCCAATTTGGAAACACTATACTCGAGTTTGGCTCTCGTTTGAGCTTTAAAAAAAACAATCATGCATACGTTTATCGGCAAAATACGTGAGCACATGTCTAACAGCGAGTCAATGAGTGCACATCATCCACTGCACGATGAGATCAAAAAGAGAAAGGACAGTAGATTAGACAGTGGAAACTCCAGGAAGGGTCAGTTCGAGCACTGCATTTGAAATGTCTGTTCAATTGAGGATATAGAATCATGTGCATTGTGGAGACAAGTGCCAGCAACATGTAGTACGTTCTGTTTAGTTTGCATCAGACTGGATAGAGAGTGAAGACAGCAACACCCGTCAATGTCAACAGTAGAAGTTTAAATTTTTACATTTGAAAGTTCGTCTTAGGGTAAATAGTCATCTAGACTGATGGGACTGTTGTTGGGCATTTGGAGCGCAAGGGTTTTTACAGATCAGGTGAAAGAAGACTGCGGTGCTTTCGCCTTAAAATAAGTAGTCTGACTATGGATGCCATGGCAGTAACTAAAGCAGTTGCCTGGCTGGGGACACAGATTTTAACGCGACATAACAGTAACTAAGTAGTAGTCTGGCTGGAGACACAGATGGTAACTCGACATGGCAGTAACTATGTAGTAATCTGGCTGGAGACACAGATGGTAACTCGACATGGCAGTAACTAAAGTAGTAGCCTGGCTGGAGACACAGATGGTAACTCAACATGGCAGTAACTAAAGCAGTAGCCTGGCTGGAGACACAGATTGTAGCTTATCAAGTCAGTAACTAAAGCAGTAGCCTGACTGGAGACACAGATGGTAACTCAACATGGCAGTAACTAAAGCAATAGCCTGGCTGGAGACACAGATTGTAGCATCAAGTCAGTAACTAAAGCAGTAGCCTGACTGGAGACACAGATTGTAGCATCAAGTCAGTAACTAAAGCAGTAGCCTGACTGGAGACACAGATGGTAACTCAACATGGCAGTAACTAAAGCAATAGCCTGGCCGGGACACATATTGTAAAATGACATGGCAGTAACTAAAGTAGTAGCCTGGCTGGAGACACAGATGGTAACTCGACATGGCAGTAACTAAAGTAGTAGCCTGGCTGGAGACACAGATGGTAACTCGACATGGCATTGTCGAGACAAGAACAAGGAGCTAACCCAAGACTCTTTGACTAGTTATTCTGCGAGATGCGACACATGACCGCCCACGATTATTGGCATGGCACATGATGATAAACTTACTCTCTATAGCTCCATACAACTGTATGCATCTCTATGTCTCGCTTTCTGTGTGTGTGATGTATGAATGTGTGTATTATGTCTGTGTGTTGTGTGTGTGATTATATATATATATATATATATATATATATATATATATATATATACACACACACGCACACACACACACACACACACACACACACACATCATATATATATATATATATATATATATATATATATATATATACTATAGCGACACACTACCTTCTGCCTTTTAAATGGTTTTGCAACGTATTTACAATTGTCCTGCATTCTCTCTTACTGTGATAGTCCTAACTATCTCTTCACTCTAGCGCACTGGACGCGGACAGGCAAATTATAACATTCAGGACGTTTACATACACCAGTAACAATGACTGCACTCGAAACTCACAGGAGCAGTCTCCTGTACAACCTTTATTACATAATACTAAAAGGTAATATCATTTAGAACACATCTGTCTCAATACACCTTTAACTCACGCTTACGATTAAGCACTCATTCTACACAGGCGGCCAAACGCTCGCTCACATCCACCTGGGCGATATTTACACACTGTCGCCCTTCTGACCATTCGCAATCACAGTCTCACATCATCCCGTACATATCACAGCTAGTACATTCCTCGAATATCAATACACAAATGTCCGCCATCATCTATCTGCCACAACACTATCGTTCTATCGTTCTATCTCTCGGTATTCTCAATACGTCCGTCTCTCTCTGCTGTCTCACACACACTGACCCTTCTCCTCTTAGTCCTTCCCGCATCACGTGGGTCTGTCCACGGGCTTCTTGCCTGACCTACCGTCAGCCAAGCCGTGGCGTCTCCTACTATCCTTAAGCTCGGCTATTGATCCTTACACACATACAGGACCCTGACACTCTCCCCCCGCGCCACCAATGTGGCACTTTCTTTTAGAAATGTGACACATTCTCTTGTTTTTAATACTGATAGATCTTTTTAATCTTGTCAGGGGACTGTATGACCACTGGTATACGCATGCGTACATTATTACGCTTGTGTTCTCCGAGATTAATTGTCACTATTGTTCTCTCTTTTTCAGTAATGAGGTTTATTTTTCTTCCAACGTTTTGTCGTGGTCTGGCAATTGTTCTGATTGGGTCTACTTGCCACATCTCGTTATATTCTTCAATACCCATTCCGTGACATTACATTATGTTCATTTTTCACAATCGATTCACTATGTATTATCTTCTCATAGTTATTAAGGCTATGCTGGCTTAAGGATTATTCATTGATTCACGCCCGTAATAAGGCTACAATATCCTCTTACAGCATTCTTCGGTTTCTCTCTATTCAGACGTGGTTTCCCTCGTCTATGATTAATGCACCATATTCGATTTTGTTTCTGAGCACACTATGTCACTGTTGTGGTCATGGTTCGAATATACTTCATGTACGTAATAGTCCCTCTCAAACCATTTTGCTGTTTGACCTTGACTCGTTTCCCTTTTATCGGGCACACTTCGTTTACTGTTGTGGAGAGTCATTATTAATCTCTTTCGTTAGTATACCAATGTTTGTATGTTCATTTGTGTTACAATATTGTTGTATTAGTTTTGTAACATTATTGCTAAGCGTCATTCGCCGGGCCCTCCACCATACGCGAATGTAAGTTTTGTAGAACTCACGTATTGGGACTGCCAGGCGTTGATTCTCAGCATTACACCTCATATATTTTCCAGTTATACTTACAATTATCTTTAACTATCACATCCTAACAATCTACACTACTATAATAATAAAATTAAACATTAGATTTCATACAATTAATAACTTTACAATAAAATGTTCATTGTCACTGCCTTTATGCAGTTATACGGATAATGTTCTTGTCCTGTGGAAATTCTGCACACGTAATTAAATCACCGGTGTCCAGTGTTCATTATGATGTTTGATTGTTTTGGTCTTCGTTCCTTTCAATGTTGGATTATCGATGTTATCTTTTTCTGGATACCGCTATGGATCTTTTTGTCTGTATAATATTATGAATTTACATCATGTTTGGGTAGTCTTATAAGTCTGTTCTGGCAAACCATTGGAGTTCACACTTGTACAATACTTTTTACTGTCTTGAGTTTGGTACCATTACTCATGAGTGTGGCCATGGTGCGTCTGTCTGTGACTGTTTTTGACATAGTTCGTAGATTGGCTTCTGGTTTATTCACCTGGCCACTGGGAATGGACATCTGTACCTGTGGTGTTCTGTCGTTGTTGGTGACTTTCAAAATGTGGTTCCTGTGGATACTTGTCTCAATTCGTTCTTTGAAAAAAAAAACTCAGTATGGGTAAAGCTCACTGTTAGATACTTGAAATCAAATGTTGAGTCTTGCTGTTCTGCCGATTAGAACTTTCCCGTTGATGGCACTTTTATGTTGGCATGTACAATGGAGTGTGCTAGTATCATAGCGCTGGAGTCGTACAGCAGACAAGGCAATTCTGGAGTTACTCGATCTACTGATATAAAGTGGGTTACGGTTAAAACCAATTTTCCGATAGGTGGGGATTTACAAATTTACTGTGGAGATTATTTTGAGTGCTATCTCCAAACCTGCACTCGTACATGTTTATATACACATATCAGTTCAAATAATAATAATATGACATGTATGGTTTTGAAATGTAATCGTGCACGTTTATATACACACATGCAATTTCTATATGCCTTATAAAGTGTGTAGGTCACTTTCTTGCTGATTTTTGTGAGTAATTCCACCGACTGATTCTTTACATTGTTCAGCATAAGTATGTGTTTGAGTTGATTTAACATCGTAATTGTTAGTGGCAGTAACAAGTTTTGATTCACAAGTACTGATGTTAGTATCACAGTTAGCTGGTTTGTCATGAGTAATAATATCTGTGTTGCACAATGATGATGTGTGAGTAAAACTGTTAGTGAAGTCATTTGTTCTATATTCAATAGGAGTAGTACGATTAGCATTATCCATTGTGTGCACTTTCGCACGTGTGTAGTTAAAAGGAGGTATAACATACACTATGGTGCATTAAGGTCTTTTCCAGCACTTGTAAAATGCTTGTCATATGTACATTCTTGTCTCTGTGGGTAACCACTAGTTTCTGTTTTCTCTTGTTGTGAGAGGGTAGTTGAGCTGGTCTGGTGTGGTACCTTGGTCTGTTCATCATCTTGTTGTATGTTGAGTGATGTATTTATGTCAGAGTTTGTTGGGGTGTTATCTTTCTGCCAGGTCTGGATTTCGGACTCTGTGTGGTCTGTTACATTTGTTACATTTCCAATTAACAAGGCGCAGCATGGGTTATCTAATACTGCGCAATTTACTCTGCCTGATAGGAATGGTGATCTTATATTGGCCCATGCCATAGGATATTTCTCTATTGTTCCTGAAAAATTTCTGCAATAGATGTATTGATCTAAATAGTCTTTCTGATCGACTAGAGACTTTCTAAGACCGATGAGACAGGACCCTGTGTCACGTAAACATGAGCATAATGTGTCATTAATGTATCCCTGATGGAATGTTAGTTTTCCTACTGATAGTTTGGAGGTATTGTTCATTTTATTTTTTTCTTGTGGAGTATTCTCCTCTCTGGCTAAGTAGTGGGGGTGACTTATGTTAACAATATTATTGAAATATGGTATGAAGTCTGTTGGGAAAAACTCATTCTGTTCTTCAGTATTTGAAGTGTTTGTCCTACTTGTTTTCATATCGGTGATGTTTGCTTTCTATAGTTTCTTTGCTGGACTTTCTGTTGTAATGTCTGTGACTGCATTTGCTTTTGCTTTTTGTAATTGTTTCAACCCTTCACATTCAAAGCGTCTGTGACCAAAAGCTAAACAAAAATGACATTTGGTTCTATATTTCTTCTGATTTGTCTTTCCAAGTTTTTGTGCTATAATAGTGTTCAAATATTCTTTACAAGAGGGATTTGTATCACACATCGCATTTCCTGTGTGTGAAGTGTTACAATGTTTGAACAGTACTGGTTTTGTTTTATGTGGTTTGTTTTGACCACAATTTTAGAGTGTCGAAGTAGTTTACATAGTGTTTTAATATGTTTGTTTTATAATATTCATAGTCTGCCCTTGACATATCTGGTATGATCTCTTGTAGTTTTTTTTACTTTTTATTGGTACGTATCCCCTATACTACGAATACCAGTTAGTTTTTGGAATTTTGTAGTCTTGCATTTTCTTCTCAAATTCCTATGTCCAATCACGGATTAGGTTATTTTTCCTATTCCCATTTTCAGTGATCTTCAAGTTTTCTTTGACTTGTGCCCGTGTAGCCTCGAAATAGCCCTGCGATCGTCTGTAATGTTTTGTGCCCCAGTATCCTGATTGATCTGGAGTGTTTTCATCATCTGACATCATTTTATGTTAATTAATATTTAACTCTACCAATGATGATATTTATACAAGGAAATCAAAGAATGCAGATTTGGGTAATTAGCAATCAAAATTAATCAACTTATTCCTCCGAAGTCAGAGAGTGTCTGCCTGTACGGCGAGGAACCACCAGTCTGCACACCAATAAGCCAGACATGAGACAACGGATACTCACGCAAAACTCAGGTCCTGTATGACATCACACTGATGTTGGACAACAGGATGCCTTCATCCGACATACAGGACTTCGCGTTGGAGCTCAAGCCAACGAACACAAGCAAGCAAGCAAGCAATCAACTTATCTTTATCTGCTGGTTACTCGAACGCTTGATGTACAGGAACGTGATTCTCGTGCTGGTTACGCTTGACCTCTTCTGGTTACGTCGGTCGCTTTGTAGAATTGAAACCTGCTGTTGAAAGAAATGACATTATTTTCGTTCTATTTTTGTTAACAACTGTGAAACAATATTTTCATAGTGAGATTGTGTAACGTTCTCCTGTGTCTTTTGAGGTGGGTATGTGGTTCATGTGTACTTCTGACACCATTTTACCTGTCATAGTCCTAACTATCTCTTCACTCTAGCTCACTGGACGCGGACAGGCAAATTATAACATCCAGGACGTTTACATACACCAGTAACAATGACTGCACTCGAAACTCACAGGAGTAGTCTCCTGTACAACCTTTATTACATAATACTAAAAGGTAATATCATTTAGAGCACACCTGTCTCAATACACCTTTAACTCACGCTTACGATTAAGCACTCATTCTACACAGGCGGCCAAACGCTCGCTCACATCCACCTGGGCTATATTTACACACTGTCGCCCTTCTGACCATTCGCAATCACAGTCTCACATCATCCCGTACATATCACAGCTAGTACATTCCTCGAATATCAATACACAAATGTCCGCCACATCTATCCGTCACAACACTATCGTTCTATCGTTCTATCTCTCGCTATTCTCAATACGTCCGTCTCTCTCTGCTGTCTCACACACACTGACTCTTCTCCTCTTAGTCCTTCCCGCATCACGTGGGTCTGTCCACGGGCTTCTTGCCTGACCTACCGTCAGCCAAGCCGTGGCGTCTCCTACTATCCTTAACCTCGGCTATTGATCCTTACACACATACAGGACCCTGACACTTATAAGTAACTATTCTATGCTATTGCAGGTAATTGCACAACTCATTACCTGCTACGACAGTGGATCTCCGAATGTCAACTAACAAATGAGGAAGGGCTTTGAGACAGCAGAAATGTGGTTTCCTAGACGAATGTTGCGGATATAAGGGACTGACAGAGCTACTGACAACGAGTGAATGGAAGCGGATAATGAAGCTAGATCATGATACGCTATTATAGCAGCGGGCTTCATGTGAACATCTTGAAAGTGTGATAGAAACAACGATAACCATGCCTGCGTCTTGTTTCCTGTCAATATTGCTGTTAAGGGTGGCAATTGTGACATCAAGGTGCAGACGAACACGGTGACGTCATTATGACAGTGTGAAGATGGCCGCCTCACTTTTGAAATGTACTAAGGAGAAGCAGCAGCCAGATATCCGTGTTTTGATCAGTGAAGGAGTGACACCTATAGAAATGCATCGTCCACTATGGTGATGCATGCCTGTCAGTCCAGCAAGTGTATGAGTGGAGTAGGAAGTTTCAAAATGGTTTGCTTTCTGTGATCACGACCGGGTCAGGCATACAGGGAAGTGACACCCAAAGAATTGTTTCCTAAAGGAATCCAAGCACTTTATCGGCGCTAGAGGACTTGCATTTGCCCTTTACTTTTTCAGAATACACAAACCAACAAAAACATATATGCTTTTCAATTGAAGCCCCCTCGTACACCAAAGGCGTATATCGTTATTTCGTCAAACAATGAGAAGATAGGTACTAGAGAACATCGTAACTACTTAACCAGCCAGCGGTAGAAGAGACAGAGACAGAACAAGAGAAATAATGTTGGGTGGACTAAGCAGGTATCGTGGAGGAGTGCCATCAGTGGCAGAGACAGAACAAGAGAAATAATGTTGGGTGGACTAAGCAGGTATCGTGGAGGAGTGCCATCAGTGGCAGAGACAGAACAAGAGAAATGGTTATGGGTGGACTAAGGTATCGTAGAGGAATGCCATCAGAGGGGCTGTTTCAGAGTAGCAAGCTAGGAAATGTGGGGAGAGACATGATCGTCTGTGTCAGTTGGCAAGGCACGTGATCATGACGATTATAATTGTTGCTTTTATATGTCTCACTATCTGAACGTGTTCCTCTTGTACTTTGCGGAGTCGAGGTGAAGCAGAAACAGAGAGAAAGTGTCTGCTTATGGGATTCATATATTGAGACTCCCATGGACTCTCGCACAGTCCATCGTTTACATGGTCGGCCTCCTCTAATGATTCCACATGGTCCATACAGCAGTGCGTATTGTGGTGTACTGTTAGTTGGAGTCCTAGTTATATGACCAAATCCTTTCACGTGGTGGTTTTTAATGAAATATAGAGCTGATTGATATAACCGCCATTTTGTCCTGACTTCTTAATTTATGTTTTTCTATCTTCTTGATACGTAGATAATTCTTTTCAGGAGTTATTTTTAGTATATACTGATACGTGTCAAGGTGTTGAGGAGGTACATGCTGGACATAGAGAGGACAAGGAACAGAATAGAGGTAATGACATATAGGACATAGAGAAGGACTTCTACAGGGTAGTAGATAGAGTAGAGACAGAACACAGGTTAGGACATAGAATGGTCATAAGACAGGACATCTACAGGACAGTAGATAAACGGGAGACAGGACTTAGGTGGGGACACAGACGTGTCATAACCAGGACATCTACAGGACAGTAGATAAACGGGAGACAGGACTTAGGTGGGGACACAGACGTGTCATAACCAGGATACCGGCAGGACCAACCCAGAGGATAGGAGGGGACGCCAGTTCACGTGATACCACCCTGAACAGACCAGATGTTAGTACAACCCAGTTTAGCACCGACGGACTACGAGTATGATAAAATTTGGTGGAACTGCGGTAAAGCTGTGAAAGTTTAAACAATATGAAATGACACAAAGTAGTGCAGCTTTACATAACAGAGTTACGACACATACAGAACGTTGCGGCGGTTAGCCTTCATCAGCAAACAAACACATTCACAAACACAACATACAGTCAAGGAGAACTCCTGTGACTACATTAGACGGTGATGACAGGACGAGAGGAACAAATGCATGGAAAAATGGAAGCAATGAAGAGAAAATGAGAATTGAAAAAAATGTTAATTGAAAAGAATGTTAGTTGAAGAAAATGTTTAATAGAAAAACTGTTTATAGAGAAAAAAAAACAAAAAACCTGCATACTCACCTCACGTACGGATCTGCAAATGACCACGGAAATCTCGGGTGTATCTACACACGGCGCCGGATACCACGGCCCAGCGAGCACATAGAAAGAAGGGGGCGGGGCAGGAGGTGTGCAAAATCGACCACGACCCCATTGTGCCGCTGGTCCGGGTGGACCTGTGCGCATGAACACGCGCACACACACAGACACACTTTAACAGACAAAATGCTAGTGTATGTGGATATATGTACAGTCTATAGTTGTATGATTAGCAACCATACTGACTATTTCGTAGGTTACAATATACCCCATGTGGTAGGTCGCAGGCACTTTTCCTCTCTCTGTCTCTCTCTCTGTCTCTCTCTGTCTGTCTCTCTCTCTCTCGCTCTCCTCTCTCTCTCTCTGTCTTTCTCTCTCTCTCTCTCTCTCTCTCTCTCTCTCTCTCTCTCTCTCTCTCTCTCTCTCTCTCTCTTCTTGCATAGACTGTACATATATCCACATACACTAGCATTTTGTCTGTTGAAGTGCTGAAACGCGTTGTATGACTAGCAACCATACTGACTATTTCGTAGGTTACAATATACCCCATGTGGTAGGTCGCAGGCACTTTTCCTCTCTCTGTCTCTCTCTCTGTCTCTCTCTGTCTGTCTCTCTCTCTCTCGCTCTCCTCTCTCTCTCTCTCTTTCTTTCTCTCTCTCTCTCTCTCTCTCTCTCTCTCTCTCTCTCTCTCTCTCTCTCTCTCTCTCTTCTTGCATAGACTGTACATATATCCACATACACTAGCATTTTGTCTGTTGAAGTGCTGAAACGCGTTGTATGACTAGCAACCATACTGACTATTTCGTAGTTTACAATATACCCCATGTGGTAGGTCGCAGGCACTTTTCCTCTCTCTGTCTCTCTCTGTCTCTCTCTGTCTGTCTCTCTCTCTCTCGCTCTCCTTCCTCTCTCTCTCTCTCTCTCTCTCTCTCTCTCTCTCTCTCTCTCTCTCTCTCTCTTCTTGCATAGACTATACATATATCCACATACACTAGCATTTTGTCTGTTAAAGTGTGTCTGTATGTGTGCGCGTGTTCATGCGCACAGGTCCACCCGGACCAGCGGCACAATGGGGTCGTGGTCGATTTTGCACGCCTCCTGCCCCACCCCCTTCTTTCTATGTGCTCGCTGGGCCGTGGTATCCGGCGCCGTGTGTAGATACACCCGAGATTTCCGTGGTCATTTGCAGATCCGTACGTGAGGTGAGTATGCAGGTATTTTGTTTTTTTTTCTCTATAAAAAGTTTTTCTATTAAACATTTTCTTCGACTAACATTCTTTTCAATTAACATTTTTTTCAATTCTCATTTTCTCTTCATTGCTTCCATTTTTCCATGCATTTGTTCCTCTCGTCCTGTCATCACCGTCTAATGTAGTCATAGGAGTTCTCCTTGACTGTATGTTGTGTTTGTGAATGTGTTTGTTTGCTGATGAAGGCTAACCGTCGCAACGTTCTGTATGTGTCGTAACTCTGTTATGTAAAGCTGCACTACTTTGTGTCATTTCATACGAGTATGATAGGACAGCACGGGGTCTGACAGACAGCACGGGATTTGACGGACAGCACGGGGTCTGGGACGACAAAGCCAGCCGACGTGTTGAACATCGGCAGACGGGACGCGACAGTTGTCAAGGGAGGACACTTGTGTATTTCCGAGGGCACATTTGTGCTGACCCATCTGTGTAGACTCGGATCCAGAGGTCCTGTGGGTATTCTTCATCAAGGAAGCTGAGAGTGGCTGTTCTGCGCTGCACACTGTTCTGTTCTTCCTTGTCAAATATTCCTCTCACTTTTGTCTGGATTTGTAACGATATTCTTTGTTCATCTTTCCACGGGGTTCGCTCTGGAATAGTTGTTAGGGGGATACCAACTGTGGGCAGATCAGTGGTTTCTCTGCAGAGTCGTTTGGCCTGGTGGATAAAACTACTTCTATTCAACCGCCCCATAGCTAGGTTTTCAAATCTGTTTTTCATAGGGTGGCCTGGCAAGCTGAGGAACTTTTCTGCTTGTATTAGCGTTTTCGTATCTCTGCGCTCACTCAGTGCCTGTGTCCTCCCCATCTTCTCCATTTCCACTATAGGGATTGATCTCATCCCTCCTGTGGTGACTCTAAGTGCTTGATTTTGCACCTTGTCCAGCTCTTGTAGTGTGGTATTTGATGCTGAACACCACGCAGTTGACCCATATTCCAGGTGTGGTCGTATGCTCTGTTGGTAAACTTTGCTAAGTATTTTCCCACTGGCTCCCCATGTGGTTCCACTTAGCTTTTTCAGGATGGCTATTTTCCTTCTGGCTTTTGCTACTGCTTTGTTGATGTGCTTTCTCCATGTCAGCCTGTCATCAAATGTTATTCCAAGGTATGTTGGTTCTTTATCTTCTCTTAGGGGTGTTCCATTTATCTGGATGATCCCTGCCTTTTGTTTTGGAGAGAGGGTAAATAGGGTTGTGCTGCACTTGTCAGTGTTTATGCTGACACACCATCTATTTGCCCATGCAGCAAATGTATCTACAGCTCTTTGTAGCAATCTGGTGGCCACTGATGCATATTCATTTGTGCTCCATAGAACCAGGTCATCGGCGTACATTGCCGCTTTAATTCCATGCGGAAGGTGAGCAACAAGATCATTGATGAAGATTAGAAAAAGTGTGGGGGACAAGACTCCGCCCTGGGGGACACCGTGACGCAGTAGTACTTTCTTGCTCTTGAGTCCGTCTATCTGTACTCGGGCTCTTCTGTTGTCCAAGTATGCTTTCACCCATTTGTACATTCTTCCATTGACTTTGCAGTTTCTCAGTTTCTTCATCAGACCTTCTTTCCAGACTTTGTCAAAGGCTTTCTTCAGATCTATCCATGCCGCAAGCACGAGCTTCTTCTCTTGGAATGCATCCTCAATTTCTTGAGAGAGGTAGGTTGTCTGATCTTCCGTAGAGTAGCACTGCCTAAAGCCAGCCTGCTGTGGCACAAGGATGTTTTTACTTTCAATGTACCACTGCAGTCTGTGATTGATGATGCGCTCCAGTGTTTTGCAGAGACAGCTGGTGAGGCTAATTGGTCTGTAGCTAGAGGCAATGGAACAATCTTTCCCTGATTTTAGGAGGGGTATCATGATTGCTTCTCTCCAGGCTTGTGGAACACTGCCTAAGGTCCAGCTGTTATTGAAGATCTGCAACAGCTTTGTTTTGGCCTCTGTTCCTAGGTTCCTGATCATTTAATTGGAGATACCATCAGCTCCTGGTGACTTTCTCATTTTCAGTTTTGATATGGCTAGCTCCAGTTCGCTGATTGTGATGGGTGCCTCCAGAACCTCATGTACTATTTCCTTCTGTCCTGTATGTTGTCGTTTCTCTCGAATCTCTTGTTGTTTCTCTGAACTAATTTTGATATTGCTATCTTGTGCGAACGAGTCCGCAAAATGGTCAGCTGCTTGCTTTCTTGTTAAGATTTTTCCATCTTTATGTAGTGCAATTTTTGAGTTTCTCCCTGTGCCCTCGTCATTAAGCTGTTTTATTAGCTTCCACAATTTCCTTGTGTCTCTTTCAAAGTTCAGAGACTCTGTTTTCTCCTGCCAGCTTTTCCGTCTAGCCTGCAGCTTGGCCCTTTGAAATTTGGCTTTTGCATGCTGGAATTTATTGTGGTGCTCTTGGCTGGGTGTGGCCTCTGCTTGCTTTCTACACACTTCAACATCATTATGCAACTGTTCCAGTTCACTACTCCAGTAGGGTTTATATTGTTTACGGGCTCCTCTTGGTACTGTTTCTCGCGCTGCCTGTAGTATGCATTTCCCAAACTCTTCAACTGCTTTATTTATGTCTTTCTCAGTGTTCAGGTTTCTAACCAGTATGCTGGTGCGATGCTTGTACATTGCCCAGTCTGCTTTCTTGTAGTTCCACCTCGAGAGGGTGCTGCTTTCACTTACAAGCTCATTTTCTACGGTTACTCGGCTAAAACTCGGGAAATTACGAGGGACAAAACACGATCGTCAAGAACCAGTATTTACCAATAACAAAAACATATTTACAATTGCAGATTCTTTGTTTACATTACCCGTCTTCGGGGCATCAAATGAGCACATTTTCTTTCTTTGTCATCGGGGATTGAGAAATATTAACACAGCCATGGAAACAGTTCATTGAGATGCAAAGAACAAAGGCAGGTTGTGCCTCATAGGTCGGTTTCTTTGTCAGTCGTGAAATGGGAAGTATGACCATGACCCAGACAGAGAGAGTGCCCGATTATGGGCTTCATATATCGATATTCCCATGGACTCTGCTATTCCCTCCGTCCAACGTTTACGTGGTCGGCCTCTTCCTCTGTTTCCATCTGGTCTGTACATCATTGCTTGTTGTGGTATGCTGTGACTGGTAACCTACTTGCATGGCCAAACCATTTGACTTGCGGCTTTCTAATAAAATCTAGTGCTTCTTTAACCAATACTTTAGTCCTGATTTCTTCATTTCTGATCTCATCTCTTCGTATTCTTATCTATTAAATATTCTGAATATTAAAAAAAAGGTACACACGTGTACCTGGTAATTGTACTCTGTCTTTTGATGTAGTATCTTTACTTGATCTTGTTAGGGCCACAAGCAGAAGTTAACCAAATGACACACAGAGACGTAGTGACCTGAAGGGGCGGCTCTGGTCACTACGGGAACTACGATTCCCCATAAAGTGTAACTAGTAGTGGCTAAGATTAAAGTTTGAATTTATCTGCATTTGATCTGGCTAGGGAGCAGTGGCGGTCATCGAAACTGGAAACTAGAATCACCAAATCACTAACACTAGCATACTGATATGATAATAATTTGTAACGAATTCGTTTATTCATTCATTAAGTAGCATGAACTTTGCAGAACCTAGCTGCCATAACAACTTTCCAGAAAACTTATCGATCACAAGCAAGATGTCCCACGTAAGATACACCCATCTGGAGATCATCCGCAACATCCTTCTCCCATCTTCTCTTTGGCCTTCCTCTTCCTCTCTTCCTAGGCATATACCCCTTCATTATTGACCAAATTTATATCCATTTTCTTTGTTTTATCGTCCTTAATAACCACCCCTCTTCAATATTCAACTCTTGGAATATGGACGCATTTGTTCTTTTCTATATCCAAGACTTTCATTGTCTGTAACATTTATATTCAAAGACATGTTTAGTAAGTGTCCAGGTGTCACAGGCGTATGTTGCAATGGGAACGATGCATGCTCTTAAACATCTACTTGTTGTAGTTCTGTCTGTCCCACTCCATAATTTATTCATCTGTTTTAGTCTTTGAAGAGCAATTGATAGTCGCCGTTTAATTTCTTTCAGTGTGTACCCATTGTTGGTAATCAATGACCCAAGATATTCGAAACGTTCCACCACCTCCAATCTTTCCTCACTAACAAATATTTCTTTCTCCATAGTAGGTTTATTTGGATGCATTATCCTTGATTATGCTATGTTAATATATAAGTTGTGATGTTCACTATTTCTTTGGGTTGACGTTATTAGGTTTTCTATACCATAATGTGTAGTGGATAGTAATACTGTATCATCAGCATATCGAATCTCTAGTATTTTATGAGCACCGATATTTAGGGCATCATATTGCTCACTGGTTATACCATCTCTGACATTTCCCATTATATTTTCGGCGTACAGGTTAAACAAATAGGGTGACAGCACACAGCCCTGACGGAATCCTTGCTTGATGTCAAACCAATTTGATGTCTCGCCATCAATTCTAACAGATGCTTGTTGTGCTAGATAGGGCATGTGTATGAGTTGTACTGCATGCGATGGAAAGCCCATATTCTTCATGATTTCCCAAAGTGTCTGATGCTGTGCACAGTCAAATGCCTTTGAATAATCCACAAAACATTATATTAGGTTTAAATTAAATACCCTGGACTTTTCTATTAATAATCGTTGTGTATGTGATCTCTTGTTCCTCTTCCTTGTCTAAATCCAGCTTGAACCACGTTATTCTCTTCCTCCATTTTCTTATGAAGTCTTCCCATTATGATTGTTAGTAGAATTTTGCTTGCATGACTGCTCAAGGCGACAGTTCGATAGTTGGTGCATAATTTCAGGTTATTCTTTTATGATATTGGAATGAAGATAGTTCTCTTCCACATCGTTTTACATAATGCGTGATAAATTTATATGCTTTCTTCTCCTCCCTAGTTAATTAGTTCAGCTGCTATTTGATCACATCCTAGTGATTTACCATTCTTCAGATTCCTTATTGCCCATGTAATGTCATTTAATGAGGGTTCTCTGCTGTCATTGGTTCATGTATATCATTCATATCCTCACAGTCATTCATATCATACATTCCACTGTAGTATTCTTGCCATCTTTCTAGAATGTGTCTAGATTCCGTTAAGGTATTTCCCAACTTGTCACAGATAACATTTAATTGATGTTGAACATTTCTTTTCAATAACTTCTTCCGTGGTTTATATGGTTTCTTAGCAACTAGTGATTGCAATAATAAGGTGTCATGTGCAGGACAGATATGTCATACCAGTGACCATCATTGCAAAGAAAATATACGGCAATGAATCTACAGCAATCTCCGCCATTTGGGGTTACAGTACAGTTAGATATATTTGATCATAGACTGTCTTTATGCTCTCACTCTTAAGTGTGGGTGTAAGTGCTCATAACTTCTACAAGCTCATTCGGGTATGACAGAGGGCTACATTATGAGTCTAGACTGGTAATTGTAATTTTGAGCTCATTACTTCAGATCTACTTATAGGTGAATGTTCCACACATTAGCATAGCATTACTGAAAGAAAGGTGAGCAATCAGAAGATGAGATGGAACATAATTGAAACAATACAGTATTCGACCTTACACGTCCATGCATTTCCTTTGTCTAATATGCTGCCGATTCTCTTGTTGATCTCACCGTGCAGTATATGGTATGCACTTATTGACTCTCTGGTAGATATGTGCTCATGCACTTTGCCGATAAGGGAGTGCATGGTAGCCTACGTTATTCGACATAGCACATGATGATGATGATGATGAATTCATATTTTAAAATAGTATTCTCACTGTTCAGAAATAGTGTGTTGTGTATTTTTGTTTTCGCAATAATGTACATAATACAAGTAACATAATGTTTGAAAACACTATACTACAGGAAATTAAGTAAGAAGGGGAAACAAAAGTAGTATACATATAATATACTAAGGCGGCAAACACGGGAGATAACTATGACCATTTATTCATTTAAGAATTACGGTGGCTTATTTAATAAAATAAATAAAAATATTTATAACATTTTTCTGGAATCTTTTTATGGAAGCTCTCCGGCTATTGTGCAGTCAAACAATCCTTTACGTGCTTTTTAATACGTTATATTAATCCATACACTGACTTTTTACTATTGTATAATATTCGTACACAATATTACTGTACTTAAATAGGTATAGATCTGGAGCAATTAACTGTTTAACTATAGTCTTCAAAGCTTCATGTTTAGGTCATTTTTGGCAGGTGCACGCATGCACCTAGTAATTGTATCTGTTGGCGGCTAAGATCAAAGTCTAGATTTGTCTGCAATTGATCTGGTCAGCGTGCAGAGGCTGTCATGAAAACTCGAATCACCAAATCACTGACCGCTAACATTGGCATTGGTGACCATAATGTGCCGAAAGGGACATAATGAGACTAAATGGCCAGACAAAAATTGTACCTAATGAGGGTAACGAACACTTGTTATGTGCAGGCCAGACACGTCATGCCAGTGACCATCATTGCATTGCAAGTATACGACAAAGAATCTACAGCAATCCCCGCCACTTGGCGTTACACTACAGATAGGTATACGAAGTGGCTTCACATACACACCTTAGTAGTGTGATATACATGACAACAAGCTTGCTATAGATGTGTAACCTGTCAATATTCGTCTTAAGGGTGTCAAGTGTGGTAATCACGTTGCAGACGAACACCGTGACGTCATAAGGACAGTTTAAAAATGACCGCCCCATTTTTGACATGCACCAAAGTGGTGCAGAGTTCAGTTATCCGTTAGTTTGATCCGGAAGTGGTGAAGTTATAGAACTTCATCGGCCAATGAAGGTCCAGTATGGTGATGCATGCATATCAGTGTAGCGAAACACTGGCGGCTGCCGCCTGCATTACACATCTGGAAAGTGTCAGAATCTAATTTTAGACTGGGAAACCCCCACACCAGATTCTGTTTGAAAGGCTTTCTCTTACAATTAACATTTCTGCTTTATAAATATAATATTAACATACTACTTCTATGTAGCGAATATATTAACATTGATGGGAAAGATCTCATAATAATAATAAAAAATATTTACCGGAACGAAATATCAACGGCAGAGTTGATCCAGAAATCTAAAGACCGAGATCTGTGTAGAGTCATGAACAAACTCATTTTCTACAGTTAGAAAGATTGGTCGATGGTCGCTGCCACCAAGTTGTTTCTCAACAATTCGTGTAATGTTCCACTCCAGGTCTGGTGAATGAAAAGCCAGGTCAGGTGTAGTTGTAGAGTGCCATGATCTCGAGTAGAAAGTATGTGGGTCGGACGGCTTGTTAACCAAGATGAATCTATGCTCATCCTGCCAGTCTTCCAGTCTCTCTCCTCTCTGGTCCATGTGATCATAGCCCCAACTCTGCGAGTGGCTGTTGAAATCGCCACACACAATCATTTTTTCTGTTAATGGTAGTGTGTCCAGTGCCTGTGGGCGGTCACTTGGACAGTAGTAATTGATCAGATGTAGGTCTGTATAGCCTGTTTTAAGTTTAAGTGTCTGATACTCAGCCCCTTCCATATAGACTTCGATTTGGGAAGCTGTGATGTTATTTTTTACAAGGGTAAGTATCCCACCTTTTCGCCTGTCCTTTCGGTCAGATCGGTAATACTGGTAGCCTCTGATTTTGAAGGCTATATTTTCGTTGAGGTGAGTTTCTTGCAAGCAACATATGCTTACTTTTTCTTGGTCCAGGATGTTTTCTAATTCTACTTTTTTTGTTGTTGACTCCCTCCGCATTCCAGTGCATTATTTTAAGTCTTTGTTTAGTATGGCCAGCTGTTCTATTCTTATGTCCCCTGGCTCCACAGGACATCTGAGAAGGACCTCCAGTAGTTGGGGTGGGACCCTTTCGAGAAATAGGGCCCAGCACTGCACATGCCTGGCGGTCTAAATCAGGGCGAGCACCATAACTTTTAGCAGTAGTCGACATATTCCATTTTTGCGTAATTGCGGGGCATGCTGATTTCTGTGGTGCGCCTCCTGGCTGGTTGCCTCCGTCTTCAGCACCTTTCCTTTGCTAGAGCAGACTGTGGTCTCACTCGAGGTTAGATGTGTACACACGCACACACGTGTCTGCACATGCATGTATGTGCATACACATCTAGAGCACACTGGTTATTTTCCGGCGCCAGATACTCGCCGTCGCCCCTTCTCCTGTTACTTTAAACAGTTCCGCCACGTGAAGGCCAGGAGTTGGACTTTTGCTGCATAGGTTATGTTTCACGAGCCATTGGGGTATTTAAGCAATGTTGGGCGCTCACCCCAACACTGCGCCCCGGCTACATATAGCAACATTTTGAACCAATATAAACCATTTGCACATCGCATTATCCAGCTGGCCAAATTTTACCGGTGTCATGGTTTAAATAAAAAGTCGACAGGGTCTACTTCATTACACTGGGTTTTATCCCATATGGATCGGTCTCTTTCTGCAACGCGGAAAGCGTCTCACAAAGCACGAACTCCGTAGCTCTAGCGACGACCCACAGGAGTCTCCAGAAAAATTTTACTCGTAAACCGAAGGTCGTGGCCCGGAATCCAACCCACAATCTTCGGAACCTGAATCAAAGGGCTTGACCACTTTGCCATGGAAGCTCCCTGGTCATGGTTTTATGAGTCTTAACATCTCCATCAGCGCTTTGCATATTTGTCACATGTTGTTCATTTTTTACAGAATGCGTTTGTTATCATTGAATGTTGTTCTTCCAACACCGTAAATCTGAGCAGCACTAGTGGCAGTTTCATATTTCTTCAAACATTTGATAATTTCAAGTTTCTGGATAATTCCTAGCACTACACGTTTCCGCTTTTCGGCCATTTTAATACAATTTTAGAGAACAATAAAATCAAAGAGATTTGGTCTTTCTTTTTAGGCCTACACATAAGCGGCGAAATAGAAACACATCTTAAAAATACAATATATACAATACAGATAATCAAGCTCAACTCCTCCGCAGCCGACGATTAGTCACTTCCGCCATCACTCAGTACAATGACTTCCAGCTTTATACAGTAGGCTGTAAAAGTAATCTGTGGACAATTTTAAATATGTCTGTTTGTTTGTTGATACTCATTTTTTTAAAGACGATGACAGATAACAGAATGTGCTGGTTACACGAGAGACAGTTAATCGAAGTTTTACTCTTTTCTTAAAAAGTACACAGCAAATGTATCATTTTTAATCATTGTCACTACCTCGTTCAATGAAAGTCCTTCAGCGCCGATAAAGTACTTAGAATCTCGTAGAAAGAAATTCTCTTGTTCACTACTTGGTGTAGCTGACCCGGTTGTGAACAATCTGTCACAGAAGTCACACCGTTTTAAAACATCCTACTCCACTCATACACTTGCTCTACTTTTGTGATATTCACTGGCACAGGAACGTAGCATAATGGGGACGACCCGTTGCTGTGAAGTTGGAACTGCGACTAACTAACTAACTAACTAACTTGCTCTATTGACAGGCGTGCATCACCATACTGGACTGTTATTCGCAGATGAATTTCTATATGCTTCACCCTTTCATTAAACACCAAACGGATAACAGATCGCTGATCTTCTTTGGTAAATGTAAAAAAGTGAGGCAGAGATCTTAAGTTTGTGTTGGATTAATGTTTAATCACCGTCACCGTCTGCACCGTGATGGTACTTGCTTAACACTCTAGACATCCTTGACAACAATAACGGCAGGTTACAAGACAATAGCATGGCTATTGTACCTTCTATCACGCTTCTAAGTTTGTTTTTTGTTTGTTTGTTTTTTCATTTGAAGCCTTCTCATATACCTATCTAACTGTGGTGTACCGCCAATAAGCGGAAATTGCTGCATATATTTTGCCGTATACTGTCTATGCAATAATTGTTACTGGTGTGACTTATCTGGCCTTATATGAGAACTTTTCATTACCTTCACTATTTAAATTGTTTAGGGCCTCTTAGTTCCACCAAGTGCCTTTTGGACATTGTGGTCCCCCAAGGCCGCCTGTCATCAATACAAGTTTGCAGTTTGGATGACCGCGCCTGCATCCTATCCAGATCAAACCCTCAAGATCAGACAAATCCTGAATTTGATCTCAGCCGCTATCAGTTACAATTACAAGTTACTCACGCGTACCTTTTTTCCTTTTATTTTACGTTTATTTCATACAAAGTAATGTATATTTACTGGGTGTAATGTGAGTTTCTTTTGTTTGTACATATTACAGAGCGTTGCCCTTTGTTAGTGTTAGGTGTCACATGTGTGAATAAAACAAATGCATACATATATACAGTTATGATAATATGACATTTATGGCATTGTGAATGTAAACACACATGCCTTGCATATGATTCATTTCCACTTACACAAGCGGAATGTATGTAACACCTGTCCATCTCTTCCTTTCTCTCTCTCTCTCTCTCTCTCTCTCTCTCTCTCTCTCTCTCTCTCTCTCTCTCTCTCTCTCTCTCTCTCTCTCTCTCTCTCTCTCTCTCTCTCTCTGACACACACATTTTATCTTGATCTATCCCATTTTTTCTGGAGACAGCAGTATATTGAATGCCGTGAGCTTGGGCAATAAACTTCAAATTATCATTCCCATTAAAATGTGGCTTCTTTGTAATTTCTGGGTCACTTAGCTACCGAGGTGAAGGTTCAAAGTATTGGTGTTGTTGGCCTGATGTCAAAAAACAGGATGACGCTCTAGTGTCCTTTAAATGTCCATGACCTCTTTTGATTGGGGAACAAGAATCAGGGATTTATAACTAGCAATTAGAGTCCATGGCCTGTCCCCAGGGAGATAATTGGTTCAAAGCTGTGATAGTGACTGGAAGCCAGATACAATGGGAAGGACTTAAAATCTGACCACTACAAGCCACTTTAGCTTAAGGTACTTAAAGGGCTTATTTAATTTGTTTATACATTCAAAGATATTATTACCATATAACATCATTTTCATACTTGAGATATCGCCTTGGTTTAAAGGCTGCTACACGCGCGTACGCACACACACACACACACACACACACACACACACTCACACACACACACAAACACACACTCGTACACATGCGCGTGCAAATACATGCACCACACACACACACACACGCACACACACACACCTGCATTCACACACAGACGCATACATATGTTACTGCCAACGACACAGACACACATCCACAATATATTTCATGTTGCACATTCAAATATAATACTGGTAAAATTTATAATAATGGTAGCAGTAGTAATAAACGTATTAATAATAATAATAATAATAATAATAATAATAATAATAATAATAATAATAATAATAATAATTGTAAGATTATTAATACCGTCAATAAACACATTTACTGTTGGGGTATCCATTGGTTAAAACAAGTTATTTGCTTATTCTGTAATATGTGCTGTCTTCAGGCAAAACTCTTACGGGATTTGCGCTTTTGGGACTAAGGTTAGAATGTTTGAGACTTTTTGTTGATAAAGATGTTGGACAATTTCTTTGTTGATTGTTCTGTAATTGTATAATGCTTCGTTTCTTAATGTCCATATAAGATTTCTGTACTCTGCCAATAGCACAAGTAGCTTCGTGTGGATGTCTTGTGTTGAGTTAGGAATGGAATTTATCATGTTTGTTGTTTGTTGTTTGTGTTCGTTGGCTTGAGCTCCAACGTTAAGTCCTGTAGGTCGGATGAAGGCATCCTGTTGTCCAACATCAATGTGATGTCATACAGGACCTGAGGTTTGCGTGAGTATCCGTTGTCCCATGTCTGGCTTATTGGTGTGCAGACTGATGGTTCCTCGCCATACAAGCAGACACTCTCTGACTTCGGAGGAGGAATTTATCATGATTGCTTTGTAAACATCTGTTCTTCGTTTCTTTTGAGTGTTTAGGATGTTTTGTAGGAGATTTCTTGTTGGCATGATTGTGTTGCATTCGTAATAGATGTGCTCTTCTGATTCTTGGGCGTTCCGTCTACAAAGCTGACACTGTAGCATTTGTTTAGTTATTGTTGCTGTTCTCTCTGTTGTTGGGGTCATGCTGTAAACAAGCCTATATGTAATTTCCTTTGCTTTTGGGGTAATCTGCTTGTTGTGAATATTAGAGAAAGTTTCGGTATAATCTTTTATGAAATATCTATGTCCTCTTTTAATTCTGAGGTGTACTGGAGTTGCTTGTAGTTTAACTAAATGCTTGTGTATTGTATGTGTTTTCTTGTGTAGTAATTTTTTGTGTCCTTTAATGGCTGAAATACATGTTTTGTAAAAAGTTGGGAGAGTGCCAAAGTAATGTGAAGATGTATTCCTAATAGGTTTTTAATAAGATAGCCTAATTCCAATGTAATAATGTGCTAAAGGGTGTTTTTCTGTGTTTGTAGGATTTCACCTACGTGTTTGATCCTAAGTGCTTGTATTTTGGTTGTTATGTCTTGTAGGGCGATACCTCCATCTTTTTTGTCTTGCATGAGTGTAGTATGTTTGATACTGTAGATGGTGCTGCCAAACACAAAGCGTCTAATCTCTTTGTTTATGTTTGTGACAGTCTGACGTGGGGGTTCTAGGGCTGTGCACAGATATAGTACTTTTGGAATTATATATGTATTAACAATGGTACTTCTACCAAATATGGTCGTTGTTTTGTAATTGTACCTATGTAACATATCTGTTATTTTCTTCTCTAGATTTTGCCATGTGTCTTTGTGTGTCTGATTTAGTTGACATGAGAAGACTATTCCGTACATCAGATTACAAAAAAACAAATAATTACACAAATTATAAAATTGCAAAGTACATGGTGTGTATCTGCCAAACATATATGAATAGACACTTTGTTTATACATAGGGCGCTATGAATAGACACTTCCTTAATTAAATGCACCTATCATTCATTAAGTAAATGTAGCAGTATGGGTATATTGGGTGGGCAAAACTACAGCACGCTTGAGCATCAGGGTGGAATGGGAAGAAGGATGCTCAAGTCGTGACGTAGTTTGTTGTTAGGAATCAGTTAACATCTGGGACTGGAGAAGAGATGGACGTATGATTTAACTGAGCAACATCTGGCTTGATTCTGAATAAAGTAATATGGAGCTAGAACCGTCCCTCTTGGAGTTGTTGATAGTCCACCGTCCCTTCGCTGTACTGTTATAGTACAGAATTGGTGCCGTGACCAGGAAACGTAAGAAGTAAATGATTAGAAAATATGGCGGATGGCAAGATATAAGTTTCATGATGTGAAAAGGAAAGAGATACTTGATGAAGTATATGAAACGGTGGAAATGGAAAAGGCTTCTATGGATACTTTTCATAAATGGTCTTGAGGAGTAGTTAAGTATTGAGATAACAAATATAGAGGTAGGTTCGAGTGAGATATATATTTTTTTCCCTATCTGTGATGGAATTGCTGGTTGATTTTATGTTTCAACTTCTTGAGTTTTCGTAGGTAGACAAGTTGGATAATGGTACAGCAGGTGGATGTGCTTTATAATAGATAGACAGGTTTTAGTTGGTGCTAGAAATGCTGTGGTTAACGGTAATGATTAAGAAGTTGTAGTGATGTTTGGTACAAATCCAAGGGAAACAATTGGTGTGCCGAGCCACAGGTTAATTAGTAGATAGATGACGGCTGGTACATTGAGATGACATTGGGATAATCGCCACATTAGTAATAGATAAAATGAGTTGACCTGTAGTTACAGTGCTTGCTTAAGATGATATTCCAGACATTGTGATGTGTTAGGAATTAGGCTGGAAAAAGATAGAAAATTGTGAGGGGAGAGAATCAATGATAGTACGGTCATTGCTGATTAGTGATTTTTTTGTGTAGAGAGAACAGATATTGTTCTAAGTTAAGAAATTGGTCTGTAGTTAACAGATATACATACTTGGCAGTGAAGTGTTTTGTTTTCTCGGTTATAAAAATAGTTTAATAACTTGTATGAATAGATATGTGTTACATTGGTTCGTAAAGGAGGCCAATATTGATGGGTCACTTTACGTAGTTAATTCTAAGTGAATTAGATTTTTTTGAAGACCTTCTCTGTAGCGAGAAGACAATTGTTTTATTGAGTCTGAGTTTAAATACCTCATATATAATATGTTTTTTTGCTTGAGTTGGTCCTGTAAAATGATTGTTATTATTTGATTGTTTTATTGAGTCTGAGTTTTTAATGCCTCATATATAATATGTTATTTTGCTTGATTTGGTCCTGTGAAATGGTTGTTGTTATTTGAATAGGATTATTGTGTTCCTAGACTTTTGCGTACAAACTATTGGTCAGTAAAAGAGACCAATAATGATAGGTAATAATAGAATATTTTCTTCTGATTTGATAAGATGCATGTTATATTATTTTAAAATGTGTTTTTCTTTGAATGAGTTGGGGGGTATAATGTCTTGTTTTGATTTTATTTCGCTTAACTCATAATTTAATTAAGTTGTTTTGTGTATTAGGTTACTTTGTTAATAATTTAATTAAGTAAGTTTAAGTTTCAAAGAAAATACATGGGGCTTTATTTAAGACCCTTCGTTCAGAAAAGGGTTAATAAAACTACTGAGGGCTAATAGAGAGACACATTCTCTTTGTGAATATTAAGTAGCTGTGATAATCGGCATAAAGAGGTTCTTATAAATATGAAGTATTAGGAAGTAAAATAGAAGCTGCATTAAAGTCAGCATTATATGAAGATATAAGGTTGGGTATATGAAAAAAAAGGGGGAGACTGTGAATGGCAGCATATAAGCGGGGGTATATATATATATATAGGTAGACAAAGAAGCAGATCATGGGATGTGAGGGGGCAAGATATAGGAGCTGTGAAAAACCAGCGTTATTTTAAATTAAAAATGTTCATGGAATATGAACATTGGCTCGTGGTCAAAGATGAGATAACGAAATATAGACAAGATTGTGGATGGCAATATAAATGTTGAATATATAAATGTTGAGAAAACTAATGTCAACTTGATTTATAGAGAACAAAGATCTATTTCATAAGATGTATTTTAAAAAATTATTTTACAAAATTTTTTTTTATTGGCAAGGGAGGTAAATGTGATTGTGTTGACTATTCATTACTTTATGTAAATGTGATCATGTTGACTATTCATTCTTTATGCTTTTCACTGGGTGCGCACCCCTTCTTTGCTTTTTCTAACTACATTGTTGCTGTCCATCCTGTGTTGTGAAAGAGTGAAGAATTTCATAATGTCAAGTATACGATAACGATTTATACGAGCTGTTCTTATGATATATATATTTTGTACAGGAACCTTGAGGAGCCAAGAACGAACAAGAAATATATAGTGGATTACTATATGGCAGGGGAAAGAGTTACGAATAGATTGTTTTACTTAAAATAAAGTTGGTTTGGGGAAGATTAGAGGAGCTGTGGGAGGTAAGGAAAGAGAGGGAATAGAGTAGGGGGATTGGGAGTAAAGACGTTTTAGGGGAAAAAGTCTTTCGAAAACATAGGAAGGTGTAGCAGTATGGGTATATTGGGTGGGCAAAACTACAGCACGCTTGAGCATCAGGGTGGAATGGGAAGAAGGATGCTCAAGTCGTGACGTAGTTTGTTGTTAGGAATCAGTTAACATCTGGGACTGGAGAAGAGATGGACGTATGATTTAACTGAGCAACATCTGGCTTGATTCTGAATAAAGTAATATGGAGCTAGAACCGTCCGTCTTGGAGTTGTTGATAGTCCACCGTCCCTTCGCTGTACTGTTATATAAACTACAATTGAGTACAAAATTACACAATAAGAAAAGCACTGCATCGATTATTATTAGATAATAAATAACATATAAAAGTATTATTTGATTGCAAAATAGCCGAAGAGTTTCCATAAAAAGAGGCAAGTGAATTGTTATACATATTTTTGAAAATTAAACAATCACCGTTATTGTGTATGAATAAATAGGTATCGTTATCTCCCTTGCTGGCCTTACTTTGAATTTACATTATACTGATTTCCCCTTATAACCTTATTTCCTGTAGTACAGTGTTTTCAAAATTTATGTTAATGTTATGTACCGTATTGCGAAAACAGAAATATAAATCGTAATTTTAATGAACAGTGAGACTAGTATTTTGAAATAAGGATCCGTCATCATGTGCTTTGTGAAATTTCGTAGACAATCATGCACTCCCTTATCGGCAAAGTACATGAGCAGATGTCTACCAGTGAGTCAAAGAGTGCCCAGCATTCATTGCACTGTGAGATCAACAAGAGAAAGGGCAGTAGGTTAGACTGGGGGAACTTCTGAAAGGGACAGGTTGAGCACAACTTTCGACAGGTCTTTTCAATTGAGGACATGTTTTTTTAATGTTTTTGGTTCTTGTGAAGAATGGATACAAGTGCAAGCATTATTTAGTACACTCTTTTCTTTTCAGTATGTTTCACGCTGGTTATAGAGTGATGCCAACAACATTTTAATAATGTCAAAGGTAGAAGATCAAACTTTTATTATTGAGAGTTCTTCTTAGGTAAGTAACTATCTAGACATATGGGTCTGGTGTTGGACATATGTTAGCTCAAGATGTTTTTCATATCAGGTCGGAGCGACAACTGCGAAGGAAGACAGTAGTGCCTTCTCCTTAAAACAAGTAGTCTGACTATGAAAGCAATGGCAATAACTAAAGTAGTAACTTCAATGGAGACACAGATTGTAACCTCGCACGCAGTAACTAAACCAGTAGCCTGACTTGAGACACAGATTGTAACTCGACATTACAGTAACTAAACCAGTAGCCTGACTTGAGACACAGATTGTAACTCGACATTACAGTAACTAAACCAGTATCCTGACTTGAGACACAGATTGTAACTCGACATTACAGTAACTAAACCAGTAGCCTGACTTGAGACACAGATTGTAACACGACATTACAGTAACTAAACCAGTAGCCTGACTGGAGACGCAGATTGTAACTCGACATTACAGTAACTAAACCAGTAGCCTGACTTGAGACACAGATTGTAACTCGACATTACAGTAACTAAACCAGTAGCCTGACTGGAGACGCAGATTGTAACTCGACATTACAGTAACTAAACCAGTAGCCTGACTTGAGACACAGATTGTAACTCGACATTACAGTAACTAAACCAGTAGCCTGACTGGGACACATATTTGTAATCCCACATGGCAGTAGCTACAGCAGTAGCCTGACTGTGGACACAGATTTGTAATCCCACATGGCAATAACTACAGCAGTAGCCTGATTGGAGACACAAATTGTAACCGGATATGGCAGTCACATGTGTGTGTGTGTATGTGTGATGTGTGTTATGTATGTGTGATGTGTGTGTGTGTGTATATATGTGTGTATATATATGTGTGTGTGTGTGTGTGTGTGTGTGTGTGTGTGTGTGTGTGTGTGAATGTGTGGATATATGTAATCAAACCAAATTTTAATAGGAATGATAATTTAAGTATATTGCCCAAGCTCACGGCATTCAATTTTCTGCTGTCTCCAGAAGGCACGAGATAGATCAAGACAAACTGTGGTGTGTATGTGTGGGGTGGAGGGCGGTGCGTGTGTGTGTGTGAGAGAGAGAGAGAGAGAGAGAGAGAGAGAGAGAGAGAGAGAGGAGAGAGAGAGAGAGAGAGAGAGAGAGAGAGAGAGAGAGATGGACAGGTGTTACATACATTCCGCTTGTGGAAGTGGAAATGAAGCATATACAAGGAATGTGTGTTTGCATGCACTATGCCATACATGTCATATTATCATAACTGTATATAAGTATGTATTTGATTTATTCACACATGTGGAGGAACATCCAAGCTGCTTGGTTATGCAGATGATATAGATATTATATGGCAAAGTGAACAAAAGACCACAGACAAGAGCCAAGACAGCTGAGAAGAAGGAGGAGAAAGACACAAGAGCCGGTAACACCGATCTCAAGACAGCTAGATGGGTTATAAAACGTGTTCAAGTGGAGCTGTCAGACGACGACATCCTAAAACAGCTACAGGAGGGAAACCTACACATAAGAATACTGAAGGCACAGCGGATCTTGACGTACTCAAAGATACCTACTACACTGGCCGTGGTGACGACTGAGGGCAACGAGATTCCACACCAGGTGTCAATCAACAACATAACTCAACAGCCTGAACTGGTTTATACCAAGAATCAACCAATGTTCAAGATGCCAGAGGGCCGGCCACAGTCGAACAATCTGCCGCAGCAAGACGGAAATCTGCCGATACTGCGTCGAACACCACGCCTTCAGGGAGTGTCTGCTGGCCAAGCAGGACACCGACTTCAGAGCACCCAATAACAAGAAAAAGTGCGCAAACTGCATGGGAAAACATGGAACGCGATACTTGGGCTGTCCGCACCTCCAAAGTCACAGAGAAGTGTTAAAAATCGCCATTGTTAATAAGACACCATTCAAGGAAGCAATACGGAGGTGTGAGGCAGCCACGTGCATCTCGCAAACGGAAAAATCCCAGATGCAGAGCCAGATAGACGAGCTAAAGAGGCAGATCAAGACACTGCAAACACCGGCACTGAATAGAGACAGCGAAAAACTGCTCGAGGAACTAAAAGAGATCAAGCGAAACATAACACAAGAGGTAGAGAACATGATCCAGGCGACCAAGAAGAACGAAGAAATCCTACGAGGCATCAAGGCGGAGAGACAAATACAAAAAGCAGAAAGGGAATTATCCCAAAACAAGCCAGATGAAACCAATGAAATGAACGCAGAGAAACCGCCAGATGACACAACAGAAAAACATCGATAAACTGATGATTCCAATCCACAAGAAAGGAGACAAGAAGACGCAAGATGAAGCCAAGACCCTGCCCAAGCAAAAACAGCAAACTAGGGACACCAGCCCAGCCACGACGCCCAAAATGAGCTAGGAGAAACCAGAAATCAACCAGACTCATCAATAAAGTACGAAGGACAACACCGACAATCCGGAAGAAGACTGGGGTGTTTACAAGAAAGGAGCATCACTCTCAGAAAATATAGACGTGTGGAATGCCGTCAGAAAACGGAAGGAAAGGCAGATCAGGCTAGGACTACAGGAGCATAGAAGCAGCCCCACATGGTACCAACAATATAAAAAGGAAATGAAGCAACTCGGACAGAAAATGAACGAAGAACGCAAACGACAAGAAGACGCGTGGTCTAGCTTCAGCTCAGAGGAAGAATACACCGACACCACTTCAGAAGAAGAGGACGACTAACCAACACTAGTACAAGGAGCCAGTATAAAGACAGCACCTTAGCACAATGGAAAAGCCAGAAGCCAACACGGACAGAAAAACCACCTAAAAAGATACACTCAAATGAAAAACTTGTCGGCCAACGAAACCCCCAGCTGAAAACATAGGCATAGCATCATCAACAAAGACAAGCCAGCTACCACTGGCGTAATGAAACAAACAAACCTACGTCGCAATATGAACCACCAGGACACACTAACCAACGCCACATGGGCGGGTTGTGCCAAGGTGGAAAGTTCTGTTTTTTTTTTTCTCAAATGGACTTCGGACTTGAGTTGAGCTGAGCTGAGTTGAGTTGAGTTGAGTTGAGTTGAGCTTTCATCCAGAAAGTGCTGAATTTTAGCAAGTTGGCAAACTGTTTGTGCTATTCTCTTGTTAAGGACGTGAACATGAGAGCTCCAGTTGAAATGTCTGTCAATTAAAAGACCTAATGTTTTGTGTGCCGGTCTCTCTGGCCGAGGGGTTACAACACTTTCTCCGTAATCCCGTTTATCACGCAGAGTCTCGTGGCGGGGTGAGAGCCGGAGGCGGTTCGACCACCGCTGGTGACTTGCGGGAAAACTGAGCCGGCCTCTCAGAGAACAATGGCAAACTACTGAGCGTAATCTTGCCAAGAAATCAACAGACAACTGAAAGATGCTGCTGTTGACAGCGATGTCCTGTAAAGGATATGCGAATTTTAAAAAAAAATGTTTTGTGTTCATTCACATGAACTATAAGCGACGTGTCCACGTGGAGCTCGAGGGGTGCCCCAGTTATGGCTAGTGTCTGTAGTTTTTGTCTGGTCATTATTAGTATGGATTTGGTTTTGTCGATGTTAATTTGCATGCGGTTATTAAGTTCGTTTTGTAAAGAGCTCTCTGAGTAGCTGCGGTTCTCTTGACTAGTGTATATAGTGCAGTCGTCTGCAAATAGATCACACGAAGTATTGAGATATAAAGGAAGATCGTTAATATAAACTGCAATAATCAGCGGACCTAGTATTGAGGAAAACCAATATTAAGGTTTGTGGGTCTTGATGGACAGTTATTGAAGGACACTATGTGTTGTCTGTCGGATAAAATTGACGTAATTAGGTTCACCATATTGGTGCTAGTCTTCATTTGTTTTAATTTTCTAATTAAAATATCATGATCTACCATATCAAAGGCCTTTTTAAAGTCTACAAATACTGATCAACAAATGTTGCCATTGTTGATACATAGATGCCAATTAGCGGTCATTTTTGTCAGGGCACTATGGCAAGAATATTTAGGTCGAAACTAGATTGACTGTCGGTTATTAAATCGTTGTTAATTAAATGATGTAATGCTATTTTATGTATATATTTTTCTAATGGCTTGATAGCGACGATAATAAGGAAATAGGTCTATAATTACCAAAGACGCTATTATCAATTGAGCCATTGTTAAGTAGAGGATAAACTTTAGCAATTTTAAAGGCAGATGGAAAGTAGTTTCTGGATAAGCACATGGTTATATATGAACGTTAAGGACTCATTAATAATTGGTGCAGCACAGCGAAGAATTCTATAACTGATACCATCTAGGCCTTCTGAATTTGTTGCTTTGAGATTTGAGAGATATTTATATACTTCTCCAACAGACATCAAGGGGATCTCAGAGGGAATATTTCACAGAATGATGACAGCTCACGAATTTCTTACGCGTCTAATGACCGTCAAAAAGATAACACATCGTCGTGCATGCTGTATCTCTGCACATCGAAGAATAATACGCACAGCTTTGTTCTGTCTCATTTCCATCCTTTCCATCTGCTTACGGCCGAGAGTTCAGATCGCCATGGCATACATAAAAACAGAAATGACCAGATCCTCGTAAAGAAGACATAAATGGCGCTGCTCACAGTTTGCCGCCGCCATCACCCGCATCGCAGCCAAACCCCGATTGGCCTTTGTTACCATCTGGACTATAAGCTCATTATAAGCAAGGTTTCGGTCAAAACGTATTCCCGGGTAATTCATAGCACTTTCTTCACCGTTTCTGAACCCAGATTTACAGTTGTTGTTGGAGTGTTGACAATATGGTTTTTCAAAGAGAACCATGTCACTGCTGCCTTCGTTTGGTTGACCATTGCCCCAGATTCCACATGCCAAGTGCTTATTCGATTTAGTTATGTTTGTAGTGTCACAACAACCCGATCACTATCCTTACCCTGACGATACACTACCACTTCGTCGGCATATGACAATGTCCTCCTCGGTCCAGAGATCTGCTCGCTGGTAATTCTCACAGTGTAGGCGTTGAAAAGCACCGGAGATAATGGAGATCCCTGTAGCAGGCCCGAATATATTGTTGTTGGTAGTGGTTGTCATATTGTATTAATGGGTTGAAAGCATAAGTATTATAGAAAGTATGACAGATATGAAGCCACCTGTGTTACAACGAGACAAAAATATGTCAATAATATGTCTTTTCCAAGCAACAGTAAACGGGTGCAATGTAATAGATAATAAATGCAAAGATAAAAATAATACTGAATACTTGACATTTTTCTTAATATTCAGTATATTAGTATTTTGAGTTTTATAAAGTTATACTGAGTTGCATAGAGAAAGAGGAAGAAGAGAACCGTAACTTTCGGCGCTGGAAGACTTGCATTGAACGCAATGGTGACTGTCATATGGTAAATGACAGGCATCTAGAGTAGGAACTGATGTGCACACACATCCGTTATCTAAATCAGATAGAGCAACACAGTAGAGCACGAAGTAGCATAATGAAGGCTACGTCACGAAGTCTTGTCGTTTGACAACGCAACCGTCACAAAGACACACTTCAGCAAGAACACCAAACATGTACAGACGCTCATCACAGACTTGTCAATAGGAAATATTTTCACAGAGATGCGTCAACACTTCGCTCACTACAACTCACTACTTCAATCAGACAGACGACAACAGGTACGATCAGTCACCAATACACCTCCGTAGAAAGCCGTTGGTAGAATGTGCTCGGCAATTTCAGCCCAGCCAATTCGCTTCGAACGCCAACTGTACTCACCTCGAAGATGCTGGTAGTCTGACCGGCTGTGGGTGATAGCTCTGGACGCCAGCCACACACCACGGGGATGTGTGACCACAACACGGACACTGTATGAAGCGTGAGAGTGAGAACGCCGGACGCCAGCCACACACCAAGGGGATGTGTGACCACAACACGGACACTGTATGAAGCATGAGAGTGAGTCAGGAATGATTGCTGGCGGGAGAACATGGCATCCAGCTTATGGTAGTAACACGAGAATGCGGCCGTTGGATGGTGATTGTATACCGTGTTTAACAGCCTCCTGAAGATAATAAACTCATCTTATCATCGCTACACGGTGCGTTCCTTCGTTGCCTGTGTTGGGCTGTGATGCAGAGCGCCACTCGCCTGTCTTGACCATTGGTCTGGGGATCTTCAAGATCGTCATTCCTCTGGACAACTTACGAGTCGATCGGCTAACCTGCTGGGCACGTTCACTCATTAATCATTACAGCAGTGAACTACCGCTCCGTGTCAGTGACTACATCAAAGAATGATACATTTGTTCTGTACTCTTGTATAATATTTTCACAACAAACAAACAAAATCAAGGTGTTCATTTGAAGCCCCCTCGTACTTTGCCGATAAGGGAGTGCATAATCGCCTGCGCCATTTGATGATGATGATGATGATGCTGATGATGATTCTATTTCTAAATTTTGGTCTCACTGTTTACTAACATTGTGGGACGCAGAGGTGTTTCTAAGGCACCAGGGCCAGGTTCTATACTGGTCAAGACCTACTGACGCGTCCTGGCCGAGGGTCCTGGGCAACATATACCTTTGGGGTCCTGCATAGAGTCAGTAGGATCGTTGATTACTCCGAAGTCGGAGAGGTCTGTCTACACGGCAAGAAACCACTAGTCTGCACACCAATAAGCCAGACATGGGACAACGGATACTTACGCAAACCTCAGGTCCTGTATGACATCACACTGATGTTGGACAACAGGATGTCTTCATCCGACATACAGTATGATACAGGGCTTCGCGCCAGAGTTCACAGACAGCGAACTCAAGCAAGCAGGCATTAACATTGTGTTGACTATTTCTGTTTGCGCAATAATGTGTATGACATTAAAAAAAAGTTGGAAAACACTGTACTACAGGAAATGAGACTATAAGGGGAAATAATTATAATCTAAATACATAATCAGGCCAGCACGGGAGATAACGATAGCCATTTATTCATATAACAAATATGGTGGTTATTTAATAAAAACGAAAATTTTATAACATTTTCATTGAATCTTTGAATGGACACTCCGGTAATTATGCAATCAAACAATCTTGTTTATTTGTTTTTTACTATAGTGTATAAATCGATAGATAAGTATTCCTATTGTGTAATACTGTGCTCAATATTAGTTTACTGAAAGAGTAAAATGTGTGAACAATTATCGTCTTAAATGTTCTAATGGTGGCTGAGATAGTTCATGTTTTTAATTTTGGCAGGTACACGCGTGTACCTTGTAATTGTAAATAGTGATCGCTTCTCGGCCTGTTGGCTAACATCAACGGGAAGTATCCTCCCCAGTACTGCACTTGGTCTGTCCAGGGGCTGAGATGAACAATCAAACTTCACAATTCCTCACAACAGATGTGGGCCTGATGGACCACAGTGGGACTAAGGGCCCACCATAAAAACAGGGGACGTGGGGGCCTCATAGTGTTGCTCTGTCCACTGGGGTGGAGGGGGGGGGGGGGGGACCTCAACCCTTAAAACAATTGCCACTAGTGAGGGTAATGACAAGGTGTCACCACGTGCTCACTCAAACACAAGCAGCTGGGGCATAAATATCATCAGTTGCGCCACGTGCTCACTTAAGAACAAGCACTTGGGTCATAAATAACATCATTTGCGCCACGTGCTCACTCAAAAACAAGCAGTTGGGGCATACATAACATCAGTTGCGCCACGTGCTCACTCAAAAACACGCAGTTGGGGCATAAATTTCATCAGTTGCGCCACGTGCTCAATTCAGAACAAGAAGTAGGGGCATAAGTATCATCAGTTGCACCACGTGCGCACACAAAAACAAGCAGTTGGTGCATAAATATCATCAGTTGCGCAACGTCCTCATTTCAGAACAAGCAGTTGGGGCATACAAAACATCAGTTGCGCCACGTGCTCACTCAAACACAAGCAATTGAAGCAAAAATAATATCAGTTGCGCCACGTGCTCTCTCCAAAAACAAGCAGTTGGGGCATAAATATCATCAGTTGCGCCACGTGCTCACTCAAAAACAAGCAGTTGGGGCATAAATATCATCAGTTGAGCCACGTGCTTACTTCAGAACAAGCAGTTGCGGCATACATAACATCAGTTGAGCCAAGTGCTCACTCAAAAACTAGCAGCTGGGGCATACATAACATAAGTTGCGCCACGTGCTCATTCAAAAACAAGCAGTTGGGGCAAAAATAATATGATTTGCGCCACCTGCTCTCTCCAAAACAAGCATTTGGGGCATAAATAACATCAGTGGCGCCAGGTGTTCACTTCAGAACAAGCAGTTGGTGAATAAATAACATCAGTTGCGCCACGTGCTAACTTCAGAACAAATAGGTGGGGCATAAATGACATCAGTTGCGTAATGTGCTCACTTCAGAACATGCAGTTGTGGCATGAATAACATGAGTTGCGCCTCGTGTGAACTCAACAACATGGAGTTGGGGCAAAAATAATATCAGATGCGCAAAATGCTCTCTCCAAAACAAGCAGTTGGGGCATAAATATCATCAGTTGCGCCACGTGCTCACTTCAGAACAAGCAGTTGGGGCATAATTAACATCAATTGCTCCACGTGCTCATTCCAGAACAAGCAGTTGGGGCATAAATATCATCAGTTGCGCCGCGTGCTCACTTAAGAATAAGCAGTTGGGGCATACATAATATCAGTTGCGCCAATTGCTCACTCGAAAACAGACAGTTGGGGCATAAATAACATCATTTGCTCCACGTGCTCATTCCAGAACAAGCAGTTGGGGCATACATAACATCAGTTGCGCCACATTCTCACTCACAACCAAGCAGCTGGTGCATAAATATCATCAGTTGCCCCACGTGCTCACTTCAGAAAAAGCAGTTGGGGCATAAATAACATAAGTTGCGCCACGTGCTCACTCAAAAACAAGCAGTTGGGGCATAAATATCATCAGTTGCGCTGACGTGCTCACTTCAGAACAAGCAGTTGGGGCATAAATAACATCAGTTGCGCCACGTGCTCACTCAAAAACAAGCAGTTGGGGCAAAAATAAAACAAGTTGCGCCACGTGCTCTCTCCAAAACAGGCATTTGGGGCATAAATATCATCAGTTGCGCCATGTGCTCACTTCAGAACAAGCTATTGGAGCATAAATAGCATCAGTTGCGCCACGTGCTCACTTCACTTCAGAAAAAGCAGTTGGGGCAAACATCTTTTGCGCCACGTGCTCATTCCAAAACAAGCAGCTGGGTCATAAATATCATCAGTTGCGCCACGTGCTCACTACGTAACAAGAAGTTGGGGCATACATTAAATCAGTTGCGCAACGTGCTCGCTCAAAGACAAGCAGTTGGGGCATAAATATCATTAGTTGCTCCACGTGCTCACTTCAGAACAAGCAGTTGGGGCATAAATAACATCAGTTGCGCTACGTGCTCACTCAAAAACAAGCAGCTGGGGCATAAATATCATCAGTTGCGCCACGTGCTAACTTCAGAACAAATAGTTGGGGCATAAATGACATCAGATGCGCCACGTGCTCACTCAAAACCAAGCAGCTGGGGCATAAATATCATCAGTTGCGCCACGTGCTAACTTCAGAACAAATAGTTGGGGCATAAATGATATCAGCTGCGTAATGTGCTCATTCAAATACAAGCAGTTGGGGCATAAATATCAGTTGCGCTACGTGCTCACTTCAGAACAAGCAGTTGGGGCAAAAATAATATCAGATACGCCACATGCTCTCTCCAAAACAAGCAGTTGGGGCATAAATATCATAAGTTGCGCCATGTGGTCACTTCAGAACAAGCTATTGGAGCATAAATATCATCAGTTGCGCCACGTGCTCACTCAAAAACAAGCAGCTATAAATATCATCAGTTGCGCCACGTGCTCACTCAAAAACAAGCAGCTGGGGCATACGTTCTTACTTCAGAACAAGCAGTTGGGACAAAAATAACATCATTTGCGCCACGTGCTCACTCGAAAACAAGCAGCTGGTTTCATATATATCATCAGTTGCGCCACGTGCTCACTTATGAAAAAGCAGCTTGGGGCATAAATAACATATTTTGCGCGACGTGCTCACTTAAAAAATAGCAGCTGGGGCATAAATATCATCAGTTGCGCTACGTGCTCACTTCAGAACAAGCAGTTGTGGCATACATAACATCAGTTGCGCCACGTGCTCACTCACAAACAAGCAGCTGGGGCAAAATAATATCATTAGTTGCGCCAAGTGCTCACTTCAGAACAAGCAGTTGTGGCATACATAACATCAGTTGTGCCACATGCTCACTCAAAAACAAGCAGTTGGGGCAAACAATAATATAATTTGCGCCACGTACTCTCTCCAAAACAAGCATTTGGGACATAAATATCATCAGTTTGTCATAATCTCCCCTATAGTTGTGCCGCGGCGTCGTTACGGGACCCAGGCGAATACCATTTACCTATCCACAGGTTCGCCGGTGGGCTGGACTAACCGACAGCGGTCAAGCCAGTACAGGCGTGACGTACGCAGTTCCCGCAGGGACTCACCCACATGGCAAGTGTTCAGAGCCGGGAACGGCAGACAGGCTTGGGTTGCCGGACAGTACGGATGGGTTTGAGAGAGGCGTGTATAACTGCTGTGCCCGAATGCCGATTGATAGTAACTCTTTGTCCAAGTCTCACGTGAAGGGTAATTATACATAAAGAGATAGAGATATACAAGGGATGCAAACCCGAGACAGAAACCCTAAGAAGGGAAGTAATCACGATAGCTCGAGTGCCCGAACAATCTCGGGCCTTCGAGAACGAAGGGTCAGTTTGCCTACTGCGTCGTTGACACAGGTGGAACCCGCCAGAAGCGTGCAGGGGCCACTTGCACGAGAAGCTGAAGGGAACTCATACTCCGTGTCCACCCGACGCCCGTCAACTGGGAGACGAATACTTGACAGCAGACAAGAAGCAGGGTTTAGCTTAAGGGGGACAAGATACAGAAACTAGTTGAATCTAGAGATTGTTGATTAATGAGATAGTTTGATAGAGTTATGCTGTGATAGTTATGTGTATAATGACTTGTTGATGCACTTGTGTAAATACTGTGATATTGTGATTGATGGCGAAATCCTCATTCGCCAGATAATAAATTAGATTATTAAGACACAGTATAGAGTTTGTTGCCTGTCTGAACCCGAGTCCTGTTCCTAGATTTGTAAGACCATGACAATCAAGAAGATAAGAAGGCAGCAAGTTAGAAGAAGGAAACTCCTGGAGGGGTTGGTAGAAGAGTGTGTTGCAGAGTTATGTTTCAGGATCTACTGATACCTGTTTGTTTTTAGTGTTGGTGCCATTTTTCTAATGTGTGGGTTAGCCTTATTGCCATCCATTTACGATCTCATCTGCTGATGTCTCATCTGTCTCTCAGTAATGTGATGCTGATATGTGGAACATTCACATATAATTAGATCAGAAACAATAAGCTCGCAATGACAATCACCAATCATGACTCACAATGTAGCCCTCTTTCCCACCCTAATGAACCCGTGGAAGTTCTGAGCGCAGAGTGCAGAGTTATCAGGTCACCACAGTCTACAATAAAATATGAAGGGGCTTCAAATTAAAACCTTAAATTATTTTGTTTTTGTTGTTTAATTTGTTTAGTTTATTGTGCATATATTCTGATAAAAGTTTTTTTTTTAATGTGTAATTTTTCGCGTAGTCACCACTGCATTCAATGCAAGTCCTCCAGCCAAGACAAAATTTTTGGATTCCTGCAGGAAAATAAAACAATCTTGGTGGAGTGTGTAACCACTCACGCACCACCTGCTGTACATCTTCAATGGACCGAAATATTTTGAAACTTCTTACTCTACTCATACACTTGCTGAACTGACAGGCATGCATCAACAAACTTGACCTTCTTCCACCGATGAATTTCTATAGGTCTCACCTCTTCACAGATACAAAAAAGGATAGCAGAACGCTTCTCTTCATTGGTGATTGTCAAAAGTGGGGTGACCATCTTTAAACTGTCCTTGTGACGTCACCGTGATCGTATGCAACGTGATGGCACGCTCTGGACACTTTTGATATCCTCAGCAATATTATTGACAAGTTACAACAATCATCTGAAAGATGCTATGCTGATGTTGACAGCGATGTCCTGTAAAGGATATGCAAATCAGTTACTACCATGTCCCCCATAGTCAGACTACTTGTTTTAAAGAGAATTCACCGCACTCTACATTCACAGTTGTTCCTACGGACTGATATGTAAACAACCCTGAGATCCCCCATGTCCAAAACCAGACCCTTCTATCTAGATGACTACTTAACCAAAGAAGAACTCTCAAAAGTACAGGCTTGAACTTCTACCTCTAAAATTAGATGCATACTAACAATAATGTACAACATGTGGCTTGCACCTGTCTCCAGACTGGTGTTCATAGCATTATGACTCCCTTTTTTAGGGTAGCTATTCTTTTCATGGGTGTCCATTTTAGTGTTTACCATCGGCATGTGAGGTATGTAACACGTCATCTCATGTGATCTAGAACCTTATATGACCCCATCAGTGACCCTAATCACTGTCTTCATGATTACCCTACCTCCAGCGTTCTGAACATACGCATTGAGTCACCGAGAAATCGTGTAGGGATACAATCTGTGTCTCCAGACAGATTGTTGCATTAGTTACTGTCATGTCGGCCTGAATATGTGTCTCCAATAATGTTACAACTTTGGTCACTGCCATGTCGGGTTACAATCTGTGTCTCCAGTCAGGCTATTGCTATAGTTACTGCCATGGCCTCCATAGTCAGACTACTTCTTTTAAGGCGAAGGCAACGCAGTCTTCCTCTTCCTTCACATGTGTCCCTCCGACCTGATCTGCAAAACCCCTGATCTGGCCCTATGTTCAACAACAGTCCTATCAGTCTAGATGACTACCTACACTAAGAAGAACTCTCAAAGGTACAGGTTTTATCTTCTACTTCCATATTTATCGGATGGTGTTTTCTTCACCCTCTATCCAATCCGAAGCATACTAAAAAAGAACGTACTGCAAGTTGCTTGCACTTGTTTCCATCCTTCACATTAATCTATGTCCTCGAGTGAACAGACCTTTTGAATGCTGTGCTAAGTCTGATCCTTCTAGGAAATTCCTCTTCTAACCTGCTCTAGATGAACTCACAGTGCAGAGATCTCATGGGCACTCAATGACTCGCTGGTAGACATGTGCTCATGTACTTTGCTGATAAGGGAGTGCATCATCGCCAATGTCATTTGATACGACACATGATGATGATGATGATGATGATGATGATGATGATGATGATATATTTCAGAGTTTTAGTCTCTCTGTTCACTAACGTTATGTTGTCTTTATGTCTTCGCAATAATACGCGTAACATTAACATTAAGTTTGAAAACACTGTACTACAGGATATTAGGCAATGAAGGGGAACAAATATAATCTAAATCTGTTTAAGGACAGCAAGGGAGGTAACGATAGCTGTGTATTCATATAAAGCAAATTCGGTAAATATTTGATATTTCAAATTATTTGTAACATTTTACGTGCCTCTTTTCATGGAAGCTTTCCGGCAATTATGCAATGAGACAATCATTCTATTTGTCATTTTACTCATTCATTCAGTAGCATGTCCTTTGCATAACCTCGCTCCCATAACAACCTTCCGGAAAGCTTCTCGATCACAAGCAAGATGTCCCGCGTCTGATACACCCATCTCGAGATCATTCGTCACATCCTGCATCCATCTTCTCTTTGGCCTTCCTCTTCCTCTCTTCCCAGGCATATACCCTTCCATTATTGTTCTCTCCAAACTGTCGTGACGTTTCAAGTGACCAAAATACTTCAATTTTCTTTGTTTTATCGTCTTTAATAGCCATCCCTCCTCAATATTCAACTCTTGAAGTATGGATGCATTTGTTCTTTTCTTTACCCAAGATATTCTTAGAACTCGTCTATAACATTTATATTCAAAGGCGTTTATGCGCTGTTCAGCTTGTTTAGTAAGTGTCCATGTCTCACAGGCGTATGTTGCAATGGGAAAGATGCATGCTCTTAAAAATCTAATTTTTGTAGTTCTGTCTGTCCCACTCCATAATTTATTCATCTGCTTTAGTCTTTGAAGAGCAATGGACAGTCGCCGTTTAATTTCTTTCATTGTGTCACCGTTATTGGTAATCAATGACCCAAGATATTCAAAATTTTCCACCACCTCCAATTTTCCCCCATTAATGTATATTTCTTTCTCCATAGTAGTTTTATCTGTATGCATTATCTTTGTTTTTGCTATGTTAAGATATAAGTTGTGATTTTCACTATTCAATTGGGTTGAGGCTATTAGGTTTTCTATGTCATTCTGTGTTGTGGATAGTAATACTGTATCATCAGCATATCGAATCTCTGGTATGTCATGACCGCCGATATTTAGGGCATCATATGGCTCCCTGTTTATATCATCTCTTACATTTCTCATTATATTTTCGGCGTACAGGTTAAACAAATAGGGTGACAGCACGCAGCCCTGACAGACTCTTTACTTTATGTCAAACCAATCTGATGTCTCGCCATCTATTCTAACTGCTGCTTGTTGGTCTAGATATAGCATTTTTATGAGATGTACTACATGTGATGGGAAGCCCATATTCCTCATGATTTCCCAAAGTTTATGATGTTGTACACAGTCAAATGCCTTTGAATAATCCACAAAACATGAGAATAGGTTTACATTAAATTCTCTGCACTTCTCTATTATTAAACGCATGTTGAATATGTGATCTCTTGTTCCTCTTCCTTGTCTAAATCCAGCTTGAACCACGTTAATCTCTTCTTCCATTTTCTTACTAAGTCTTCGCATTATGACTTTCAGTAGAATTTTACTTGCATGACTGATCAGGGCAACAGTTCTATAGTTGGTGCATAATTTCAGGTTGCCCTTTTTTGGTATTGGAATGAAGATAGTTCTTTTCCAATCTTTTGGCCATATACCATATTTCCAAATCGTTGTACATAATGCATGATATATGTGTATGCTTTCTTCTCCTCCCGCTTTAATTAGTTCAGCTGGTATCTCATCACATCCAGGTGATTTACCATTCTTCAGATTCTTTATAGCCCAAGCAATTTCATCTAATGAGGGTTCAGGTTCTGTCTCTACTGTCATTGGCTCATGTATTTCATTCATATCCTCACTGTCACTCATATCATACATTTAATTCACTGCAGTACTCCTGCCATCTTTCTAGAATTTGTCTAGATTCTGTTAAGGTATTTCCCATCTTGTCACAGATAACATTCAATTGAGGTTGAACATTTCTTGTCAATAACTTCATTTCATTGAACATTTCATAATCTCTTCCAGCCTTATGATATTGCTCTATTCTGGTACAGCAATCTTGTATATATTGATTTTTGTCCTTTCTTGTGTTCTTTCTTATTTCTCGAGTTAAAGATTTATACTTCATCCTGCGGTTAATTGATTCTTCTCCTTTCTGTTTCAGCTCACTTCGTTGGTTTATTAATTCTAACGTGTCTAATGTAATCCATGGCTTAAGTTGCTTTTTCCTGGTCGGAATTAGATCTTTGGCTGCAGTTATAAGATATCTCTTGCTTTTACTGCCAGTTCATCAGGTGTCATTTCTTTTTGTACAGACATCAAGACCCCAAAGCGATTCCTAACTTCTATGTTGTATGCTGTCAATGCAGAGGTTAACGCGCTCATCTATGAACACTCAGATAGCCCCAAAGTGCTCATCTATACAGATGGATCTGTTGTAAAGCAGCAGAGAAGTGCGTGGGCATTTACAGCCCGTTCAGCGGGCCGAACCGTTCAAGAATCCAGTGGCGCCCACTCTATGACCACGAGCAGCATGACGATGGAGGTGATGGCAGTTACACAGGCTTTCATATGGCTGGAATCACAGCATTATACCAACGTGTGTGTACTAAGTGATTCAATGAGCATGATTCAGAAGGTCGAAGCTGGATCTGTACGTAGACAGTGGACTGAATCGCTGCAGAAGTCTGTTGTCCGTAAAGTCACCTTCATCTTAGTCCCGGGACAAGCGGGAGTCGAGGGAAATGAACGAGCTGACAAACTGGCTGGCTCTGCACCCCCTGTAGATGGCCAGCCCATGGATCGTGCCGATGATATTAACGTCCTTAAAGATTTGGCGAGAACAGAGGATTTTGACGTCAGTGATTCCACATCGCTGTCCAGGATGAAAGACCTGGCAGTAAGAGTCGGCACAGCCAGACGCGAGAGGTACATCGGGAAAACAAAGTGCCTCGTCAACCAACACAGAACTGGCACTATTAGCCACCGGACGCTGATGCATATGCTGGGGGGAGGATCTGAGCACCTATGGACATGTCCGGAGTGCAACGAAGATACCCCAACTGATAACTGATAACTGATATGTTGTATGCGTCTTCTATGTTTGTGAGATCAAAACGAAGTGGCCTTGGTCCTCGGGTAAGCTTTTTGAGTTTTAATTTCAGATCTGCTTCTAATAACTGATGATCTGTATCACAGTCTGCACTTCGTAGGGTTTTTGCAGATGTTATGCTTGATCTCCATCTTCTATGTATTAAAATATAATATATCTGATTTTTGGTAAAACTGTCTGGAGACTTCCATGTGAAGAGTCTTCTTGGATGTTGTTTAAAAAGTGTGTTGGCTAACGTTAACTCATTTTCTGTGCAAAATTCAATTAATTTGTCACCTGCATCATTTCTATTTCCTAATCCAAATTTTCCTAAAAAGTGTCACTCATTTTCAGTTCTGCCTGCACTTACTTTTGCATTAAAATCTCCCATTATTATTGCTATATCATTATGACCAATCTTATTTAATGTGTCTTATAGTGTGTTGTAAAAATCTTCAATTTCGTCCTCCTCTGTTGCTGAAGTAGGTGCATATATCTGTATGAGAGTTGTGTTTTTGGACGGCCTTTAAGTCTAATAGTGAGGATTCTATCACTAACTGGATTATATCCCATTAAAGTTTTTAAACAAAATGCCACTCCACTCTGGTCTCCGACATCTCTACCAGAATAAATGAAAATACTTCCATTTTCAGTTGTGAAATGTCCCTTGCCGCTCCAGCGATGTTAACTAATTCCTAAAATTTGAATGTTTAACCTCTCAATCTCATCACACACTACTTTAAGCTTTCCCTCATACAAACTTCTCACATTCCACGTTGCCATTCTCACTCTGTTTCTTAGTCTGACACAGGGGATTTCCTTGGTAACACAGTCAGGATTAACTCCGTCATCACGATTACTAGTACTGGTCCCTGCGTCACACTCTTCCCCAGTGTTATCTGATCTGCCTGGAATGGGGGTCTCGCCACCAGATCTCTTTCTTATTATGTTTTCTTTCATGGTTGTTATGGTTTCTTGGCAAGTTTTGCAGAAGGTAGTTTGCCATTGCTTTCCTTCTGGGCAGTGACTGTACTAGTCGGTGGCCATAGCCATTGTCTCTACTGATGAGATCATCTGCCTATCGCCGCAGAGTGCAAGACCATAACCAACAACAATCTGTCGGCTGCTCTCACATTCCATCCACCACCTGCTTCCATGGCTTCACGAAACCCTGATCAGGGGGACTAAACGGGTACTCCACCTTGCCCAAGGGTGTCCCGTAGACCAACGGAGGAAAGGAGGCGTCTTACATCTCCTTTGATAGGGGATACCCCTACCCCGCTAACCGAGTAATTTTACTACCTTGTATTAATTCATATATGACTATTAATATTGTATAACATAGCAGACGGACTTAATTTATTTAAAGAGTGATAGGTCTGAATAATTATCTGTTTAACCGTTATCACTTTCTGACAATGAACTCTTATTATTTATGGCAGATACACGCGTGTACCTAATATTTGTACTCGGCCTTCTGGATAACAGCAAGATGTAGTATCTGCACTTGATCTTGCCAGCCCCAGAAGCAGAGGTGAACAGATTGACACACAGGGACTGTACGACCCGATGACCCGGTTCTAACCCCTGTGGGAACCGTTATCCCCCATAAAGTGTACCTAGTGTCGGCTAAGATCAAAGTATGGATTTACCTGCACTTGGTCTGGTGCAGAGGTGGTCATCCAAACTGTGAACTCGAATCTCCAAATAACTATCACTGGCAGAATCATGTAACACAAGTCAAGTATCTACAGGAGACACTGAACTTCACAGACCATAAGGCTGTAGTTGCAACAATAAACACAGTACAAGCTACACCACATTTTAGAAGACCTCGCCATTGGAAATTTAACTGCACACTTTTACAAAATCAGGACTATGTAGATTGCATCACAAAACTGATCCTCACATACACAAGCGATATACCAGAGGGTAGTGCATGAGAACTCTGGGAAACACTTAAACAAACACTAGCAGCAGTAATACACAAGCAAAAACTACAACAAGAAAAAGTATTGGAAAATGCATTAAGCTCTTACTACAGACAGACACAAGTTCACCACACATCATAGCATTACAGGAAGAATTAGATCTCCACAGACATCACCGATTTCAGGGGGCATTACTGCGAACAAAGTTACAAACTATAACACAAGAGATACCGAGTAAACAATACCTAGCTAAAGAACAATGCATACCATTGCAGTAGACAGATAGGCCAGATAATTGACAGGGAAGGAAATTTACAAGTCGAGCTACAACAAATAGTCTTAGCCTTTGGAGATTATTATAAGAACCTTTACACGTAGGAAAACACACAGGCGCACGTATAAAACAATTTTATGAAATTCACAAAACAACTCACAGAGGAACAGAAAGTAATACTAGATACTGAATTAACACTAGCAGATGTAACACAAGCGGTTCCCCGAATTCAGAAAGGCAAATCGCCTGGCCCTGACGGTATTACTGCTGAATTCTATCAGTGTTTGTTTCCTCTTCTAGGTCCCCTTTTACTAACAGTATTCTCTGAATCTTTCCACAAACAAGAACTCCCATCCAGTTTAAACTCGTCTTTTTTAATTCTTTTTTGTTGTTGTTGTTGAAAGTTTCGTATCCCTTACGGGACGTTGCAGTCAACACCAGCAGTTTTCAGCTTTCAACACTTCTTACATCACTCTTACTCCGAAGGAGAACACCGACAAGACACATTTAAAGAGTTACAGACCGATCTCGCTTTTAAACGTCGACTAGAAGATGTTAACAAATTCTTTGACGAATAAATTGAAACCAGTAATGGCCACTCTCATTCATGAAGACGAACCATGTAGCGTACAACATCGGAACATCCAGCAACACACACACTTCCTAAGGGACATTATCAACTGCACATATGTGAAAAACTGTCAGTCCTCAATTCTCTCTTTAGATCAAGAAAAAGCATTCGATAGAATATCTCACTCATACCTCCACAAAACTCTCTCATACTACAACGTGGGAAATTATTTTCCGACATGGATCCAAATTTTATATTTACAGCCAGAACGCCGGGTTCTGTTAAATCATACCCTCACCAATACTTTCAGATTGACTAGGTCAGTGAGACAGGGGTGTTCCTTGTCCCCATTACTGTAGTAGTTCTAGAAAAGATACTACAGGACGACAATGTCATAGGTGCGTTCATAACAGGTAAAGGTATGCTAAAGCTGCGTTCTTATGCGGACGATACCATTTTCTGTCCGACAACTGAAAAATCTTTACACATCATTTTAGAAACGTTTTCGTTTTTTTTTCGGCAAAGGGAGTGGGGCAAAATTAAACATCCAAAAATCTACTATAATGAGCTTATGGAAATGGAAAAATAAGGGGATTTTCCATTTGACTTAACATCAAACAATCCTTATAAAGCTGCACTCAATCGTCATCCCATGTCAACCAAATCAGCCACACAAAAACATATGGCGGAATCTAGAGACGGAAATAACAGATATGATACATCGGTACAAATACAAAACAACCACCATATTTGGTAGAAGTACTATTGTTAACACATACAGAATTGAAAAGAAAAAAATACTATATCTGTGCACAGTCCTAGGACCCCCCCCCCCCCCCCCCCCCCCCTTCCCCGTCCCCACGTCAGACTGTCACAAACATAACCAAGGTGGTCATACGCTTTGTGTTTGGCAGCACCATCTATAGCATCACACATACTACACTTATGCAAGACACACACACACACACACACACACACACACACACACATCACACACACACACACAACACACACACAAACACACACACATCACACACACACATCACACACAACACACACACACATACACACACAAACACACACACAACACACACACAAACACACACACATCACACACAACACACACACACATACACACACAAACACACACATAACACACACAAACACACACACATCACACACACAACACACACACAAACACACACACACATCACACACACATATCACACACACACATCACACACACACATCACACACACAACACACACACAAACACACACACACATCACACACACACATCACACACACACATCACACACACACAACACACACACTAACACACATCACACACACACCCACACATCACACACACACACATCACACAACACACACACACACACACACACACACATCACACAACACACACACAAACACACACACACACACATCACACACACACATCACACACAACACACACACACACACATCACACACATCACACACACATACACACACAAATGAACGTGCCTTAACAGGCTAAATATAACAAAAAAGGTACCTTGCAATTGCACTCGGTCTGTTGGCTAAGATCAAAGTGTAGTATATTTGCGTGATCTTGTCAGGGCCACAAGCAGAGGTCAACCTGACAGCCTGAATGACACACAAGGGACTTGGGTACCTGATGGGGCGGCTCTGACCCCTGTAGGAGCCGTGAGCCCTTGTAAATTGTGGCAAAGTTTAAAGTATTGATTTATCTTAACTTGATCTGACCAGGATGCAGAGGCGTTCATCCAAAATGCAAACTTGAATCACCAAATCACTGTCCATAAACACTGACAGACGGGTTTTGGTGGACCACGATTGATCGAAAGGCACATAGTGGGATTATGAGGCCCTAAAATAAATAAATAATAACTAGTGAGGGCAATGAAAAGGTGTCATGTGCAGACCAGATACGTCACACCAGTGACCATCATTGCATAGAGAGTATACGGCAAAGAATCCACAACAATCTCCGCCATTTGGCATGACACTACATTTAGATATAGTTTATCGTAGACTGTCTTGATGCTCTCACTCTTAAATGTGAGTGTACGCGCTCAGAACGTCTACAAATTCATTATGGCAAGAAAGAGGGCTACATTGTGAGTCAAGATTGGTCGTTACAATTGTGAGCTCATTGCTTCAGATCTTCTTAAAGGTGGTGAATGTTCCATATATTAGCATATCGTTACTGACAGATAGGTGAGAAATCAGAAGCCGAAATGGAAATAACAAGATGCAATAAGGCAAACTCACTCATTGGACAAATGGCACCAATACTAAAGAACGAAAACGTAGCAGTAGATACTGAAAACAACTCTATAACACAATCACCTTGACCTTAGCCTTCCAGGACTTGCACTGAACGCAGCTTTGACTACATCGAAAAACGATACAATTTTTCTTTTCTTTTTCAGAATATATTCACACACAAAAACAAAACATTTAAGATTATCATTTGAAGCTCCCTCGTACTTTGCCGATAACAGAGTGCATGATCGCCTACACCATTTTACAAGGCACATAATGATGATGATGATATATTTCAAAATATTAGTCTCACTGTTCACTAACATTTTGTTCTCTATTTCTGAGTTAGCAATAATGTGCCTGAAATAGTTTTAACAAAAGGAAAGGAGACTATGAGGGGAGGGAATAATACTCTAAATACTATTTGAGGCAGCAAGGGAGATAACGATGACTATTTATTCATTTAAGAGATATGGTGGTTATTTAATTTTAAAGAAAAATAGTTGTGCAATTTTACTTACCTCTTTACGTGGAAAGTTATCGGTAATTATGCAATCGAACAATCATTTTATTTGTTTTACCACCTTATATTAATCCATACACGACTCTTCATATTGTATAATGTTATATACAATATTCCTGTTTGTACATAGTGATTGGTCTGAACAACTGTCTGCTTCAATGTATGACCAGAAATCCTCATAATCCATAATTTTGGCAGGTACAATTGTGTACCATAGTCACCCAGAACAACACCCACTAGCACTTTACTATATAGAAATGAGACTGCAACACCTTAGGAGAATACATCTTAATATACCACACTACTTTGGAACTCTACCAACGTTCTATAAGACATGTATACAAGCACTCCGAGGGAGTGAGCACTTACTACACCAGACACCACGCCAAATCTACAAATATCTGGTTAAACAACAAGCACCCCCACTACAAGCTAGAATTAAAAGAGGGAAAAAATACTACATACAAGACTATACATGTACATTTACTAATCTCCACAACCCAAACATAACTCCCAAGGCGAGGGAAATTACATATCGTTTGATCTTTAACATGACACCTACTACCGAAAAACAAGCACACAGGTCAAAACGAATATCACCATGTCAACTCTGTAGACAAAACATACAAGAAACAGAAGACCACATTTTTTTTTACATGCCCAACAGTACAGACTGCACTAGACACTTTAAGACAACTAATTGAGATATTCACCAAAAAGAAGACAGATATGTACAAGGCAATATTTTTAAACACAATACCAAAAACCACAGAAAATAATCACATAAGATTGTTGACTGCACTAGCAGAGTACAGGTATGTGGTATGGACCTGTAGAAATGCAGCAACATATAGGTTCAGAACATACAACACACATATAATACAGCACATAGTACAAAACAAAATCACACAAATATTCAAAACCACTTAGACAAAAGGGAATATACAAGTTTCAAATTTGTCTGTGGGATTTGGATAAGGTATACAAACATAGAGATATATCTAAATATGTATTAGTTTGTGCATGCATAGATATGTCTGTACATATACGTATAAGTAGGTGTGTGTGTGTGTGTGTGTGTGTGTGTGTGTGTGTGTGCGAGCGCACGCGTGTGTGTGCGCGCGCGTGTCTGAGTGAAAATATACACATAAATGTGTATGTATAATTGGTATGTATATATCTTTGTCGGTAGTGTCTGTTTTGATGTATGTTTGACCCCTAGTTAGGCGTGGATAAACGTATAGTTTTCATAAATGCGTGACGAAAAAAAAAAATTTGAATTTAATAGCGGATAGCAACAGGGATGGCAGCGTCAACTTTTACTTTGATTCAGACAAGTGATTGTGTGTTCATGCTGCTGTTTTCGTGTAGTATTATTATCATGTAATATTATTTGAAAGGGAAAAAAAAGTTAGAATTTTATTTCTGGATCATCATCACCACCATCATCATCATCATCATCATCATCATCATCATCATCATCATCATCATCATCATCATCATCATCATCATCATCATCATCATCATCATCATCATCATCATCATCATCATCATCATCATCATCATCATCATCATCATCATCATCATCATCATCATCATCATCATCATCATCATCAAGTAATGTGTAGGCAATTGCACATGCCATCAATGTAATATTATCGCATATGTGTATATTAATGCATTTGTTGTAATCGAAATTTTAAAGGAAAACATGAATTTAAAAAAAAAATGTTTTACAGGCCACATAATCTGACAATTATTATTATTTATTTATTATTATTATTACTTATTATTATTAATACGTTTATTACTACTGCTACCATTATTATTAATTTTCCCATTATTATATTTGAATGTGCAACATGAAATATATTGTGGATGTGTACCTGTGTCGCTGGCAGTAACATATGTATGCGTCTGGGTGTGGATGCAGGTGTGTGTGTGTGTGTTGCATGTATTTGCACGCGCATGTGTACGAGTGTGTGTTTGTGTGTGTGTGCGCGCATTTACATGCACTATGCCTTAAATGTCATAATATAACTGCATATATGTATGTATTTGCTTTGTTCACACATGTGACACCTAACACTAACAAACGGCAACGCTCTGTAATATACACAAACAAAAAAAACCACACATTACGCCTTGTAAATATACATTGATTTGTATGAAATAAACGTTTAAAAAAAATTAAAAAAAAAAAAAAAAAAAATTGCCTGGCACATAAAAAAAAAAAAAAAAAAAAAAATTGTGTACCATATTCGGCCTTTTGGCTAAGAACTGTGTTGTGTTGTTTGTCCATCAAGAATGATGATGACCATTCATTTCATCCAGTGGGGTTGAAGGTGTGGAGCCGTGGGGTCTAAGATGGCTGATAAGGCCTTTTTTTTTTTTTTTTGACTTGCGCGATGACTTGGATTAAAGTGAGGAAGAGTTGCGCAATTCGTCGACCTCACTCTCTCGCCTGAGTCCATCTGAGTCCAGTGGCAAGACAAGTCGAGACGACTGGAGACGAATACAGGTGCAGTGGATGACCAGGGCGCTCTACGTGCCTTGCCATGCTCATTACGTTCCACAACGCTTTGCAGGTAAACGCCGTCTTGCCCGTTGAATCAGGAATGATTTCTTCCGCGCAGTCTGCCGAATCCTGTCTTCACATGCTGGGTAGGCATACCCTAGTTTACCTCTTGGTTTGACACCAAATCGGATACCCATGCCTGGTTTAGCCAGCCTCTCACAGCTGTTGCCCGGGGGGTGGCCGCTGTCGCATGCTGACAGCTACTAGGAGCCACAGGCATGAGCTGGGTGTCAAACTTGGACCAGTGGGGGATTGGTCCTGAAAGGACATGAGAGCCATCCTTACCAAAATTATCTACACCCGTGTTTACCAGGGCCACAAGGAAAAGTCAACAAAAATGACACACCGGGACATGGGAGTCTTATGGGTCGGCTCAGGCTCCTGTGTGGACGGCGAACCTCATATATTGTAAATAGTGGCGTCTAGGATCAAAGTAAAGCTGTATCCATTCTTCACAAGAATCTATGACCTCAGTAGAACACTACCTTTTTAAAGATGTGCTCCTCCCAATCCTTCCAGAAGTTTCCTCTGTCTTACCTGCTGCCCTCTCTCTTCTTGATCTCATCGTGCAGTGGATGCTGTGCACTCACTGACTCGCTGGTAGACATGTGCTCATGTGCTTTCCCGACAAGGGAGTGCATGATCGCCTACATCCGTTGACAAAGCACATAATGATGATATCGTATTTCAAAATATTAGTCTCACTTTTCACTAACATTTTGTTGTCTATTTCTGCATTCGCATTAATGTGTATAACACATTTATAATAAAATTGGAAAACCATGTACTTCGGGAAATTGGGCGATGGGGGAGTACAAATCTAATCTAAATCCATATCAAGTTCAACACGGGAGATAACCATAGCTATTTGTTCATATCATGAATACCGTGGTTATTTAATGTTTGTGTGTGTGTGTGTGTTAAATGCATAAATAATTTACATATGTTTCACATCTTACTTGCCTCGTTTCCTTGAAGTTTTCTGTTAATTATGCAACCAAACAATCCTGTTTTATTTGTTGTCTACTACCTTGTATTAATGTATACATGACTACTACAAGTGTATGATACCGCACACTATTTTATTCTACTTAAAAAGTGATAGACCTGATAAATTGTCAGTTTAACCGGATCATTGAATAATCGCAGAAAAATATAATTTTTGGTAGGCACACGCATTTACCTTGCAATTGTACTCGGCCTTTTGGCTAAGAAATATGTGTAGTATCTGCACTTGACCTTGCCAGGGTCAACCAAGTGGCACACAGAGGCCTGAGGCGGTTCTGACACCTGTGGGAACAGCGAATCCCACAATTGTCAAGTAGTGGCAGCAAAGATGAGAGTATGGATTTATCTGCACTTGATCTGGTCAGGGTGCTGACACGGTCATCCAAACTGCAAACTCACACACAAACACAAACACACACACACACAAACACACACACACACACACACACACACAATCACTTACACCTATCACACACGCAGAAATAGAGAGATAACGACACAGAGAGACATACATTTACATGGAGCTAGTTAGTTTGTTAGTTAGTTAGTCGACAGATCATCCTCATTGTGCATCGAACCATTCAGTCCATAAGTGCTCGGATCCCCTCCTCAGCAAATCCCGCAGCGTGTAGCGGCTAACGACGCCAGTTCTGTGTTGGTTTTTCAATCTTCTTTGGCTTCCTGCGTAGTGTTCTTGTTTGGCCATCCCTCTTTTAATTTGCTGTTCTCGCAGTCTGGCCATTGTTGTAGATTCACAGTCATCACTTGGTTCTCGCAAAAGTCTTACTTCTCGTAGAGCATTCAGAATGTCAGCCTGGTCCATGGCGCGTCCACCCTCCACAGTAGATGGAGCTGTAGAGAGTAAGTTCTTCATCATCATCATGTGCCATGCCGATAAGCGTGGGCCGTCATGTTTTACCATCTCACACGATCACGAGACTCGTGGATCCGCTCCTTGTTCTCGTCTCGACCATGTCACGTTGCCAAGCCATCTAACTGTCTACCTCCCTGCCTTCCTCTTGTTCTTGTCCCTCTATGTTGCTAGTTGTCACTAAGTCCTCTAGTTTATTTCTTCTCATAACAGGATACTGTTTTAGTTACTGCCACGTCGAGTGACAATCAGTGTCTCCAGTCAGACTAATGCTATAGTTACTGTCATGCCATATTACAATCTTTGCCTTCAATCAGGCTACTGATCTAGTTACTGCCATGCTCACCATAGTCAGACTACTTGTTTTAGGACCGCAGTCTGCATTCACATTTGCCCCTCTGAACTGATCTATAAAACCCTTCGAGTACCCCTATGTCCAACAACAGACCCATCTGTCTAGATATCTACTTACCCTAAGAAGAACTCTCAAAAGCAAAGGCTTGAACCTCTACTTCTAAAATTATCGGTTTTGTTGTTTCCACCCTTTAACCATTCTTGTGTATACTAAAAAGAACGTACTACATGTTGCTTGCACTTGTCTCCATTCCTCACAAGAATCTATGTCCTCGAGTGAACAGACCTTTCTAAATCTGTGCTCGGCCTGACATTTCCAGGAGTGTCCACCGCCTAACCTGCTGCCCTTCCTCTTCTTGACCTCACCGTGCAGTGGATGTTGTGCACTCATTGACTCGCTGGTAGACATGTGCTCAAGTACGAGGGAGCTTCAAATCCATCCATCATGTGCCATGCCGGTAAGCGTGGATGGTCATGTTTGCCATCTCACTCGATCACCAGAGTCGTGGATCAACTCCGTGTTTATGTCTCGACCATGCCACGAGGCCAAGCTATCCAGGTATTTGCTTCTAGGTCTTCCTCTTGGTCTCTTCCAAGTTCTTGGTTATCTCCAAGTTCTCCAAGTCATTTTTTCTCATAACATGCCCAACAAATGTTGACTGTCTACGTATAATTTCTCTAATCAGTTTACGATCTTAATTTGTTTCTTGAAGGACTTGCTCATTGGTTTTTCTGTCTGTCCATGGTATTCTGTACATTTTCCTCAGAAACCACATTTCTACAGCCAACAGATGTTTTTCAGCTTGTCTGATTATTGTCCACCCATCATATCCATACACAAGTACAGGTTCTATGTAGCATCTCAACACACTTTTTCTCGTTTCAATTGACATTTTTTTAGTTAGTTAGTCGAGATTCCAACTTCACGGCAACCGGTCGTCCCCATTATGCTCCGTTCCAGTGCCAGTGAATATCACACAAACTGCTCCCCATTGTCCAATGTGACATGTGGAACAAACAGGAGTCTCGGCAATCCAACAGCCCGCACAGGTACACTGTGCATAGTGCTGCCGCCCGAATGCCAACACAAAATTCATCCACGAAAACCACAGTTCATCGTCGATGAACTCGGCAGTCACCAGAAAGACCTCATTGACCCGGGTTTTCTCACATGGCTCGGTCTTTTAGAGCAGGGCGACCCGCCAAAAGCGTCGCAAAAAGCACGAACTCCGCAGCTTCAGCAACGACTCCTGGAAGTCTCCTAAAAAATGCATTCGTGAACCGGAAAGGCAAATTAGTATATTCAACAACAGTCGGTAGGCATTGTTCCGATCATGAAGGTCACTGCTTAGGACAGATGTAAAAGCATTCCCCGTGAATTTCACAGCTCACAGTGTCACCCACGCTCTCACTCAGTAGCAGGCCGACGGAACCATAATTGCCATCTTTTTATTGGTCAGTATGTCTTTCAATTTGCTAAAGGCTACTTTTGCCATGGCGATTCTTGTTCTAATCTCTTCAAGACATCTACCATCAGATGTTATTACTGTTTCGAGATAATTGTACTTATTCCCTTGTTGAAGAATAGTCCCACTTATTTGTATATTACACTGTGGTATTTCGTTCTTCCTAGTGACGACCATAATTTGTGTCTTCAAATGAAAACCTTAAATGTGTGATAGAAATTACAATAAAATGTCATTGCCCTCTAACCTGTCAATATTGTTGTTAAGGATGTTCGGAGTGTTAAGTACGTGACGTCAATGCAGGAGAACACAGTGACGTCATACGGAAAGTTTAAAGACTACCGCCCCACTTTTGAAATGCACCACGGAGGATGAGCTTTCTTGTATCCTTTTTTTCAGTGAAGGCTGAAATATATAGTAATTAATCTGAGAATTACGGTACGGAATTAGTATGGTGATGCATGCCTATCAATCGAGCAACTGTCTGAGTGGAGTTGGAATTTTCAAAACGACGTGACTTATATGGCAGACAGTTCACACCGAGTTGTGAAATAGAGAATGTTTTTCTACAAGAATCCAAGCAGGTTATCAGAGCTGGAGGACTTGCATTGACCGCAGTGGTGACAACGTCAAAAAATGATACATGTGTTCTTTACATTTTTATAATAGTTTTACACACACATACACACAAACACGCACGCACGCACGCACGCACACACATGCACGCACGCACGCACGCACGCGCACACGCACACACACACATGTAAGCTTTTAATTTAAAGCCACATCATACTTTGCCGATAAGGGAATGCATGGTCGCATACATAATTTGACAAGACGCATAATGATGATAATGATAATGATGATGATTACACATTTTAAAATATTAGTCTTACTGGCCACTAATATGTTGTTGTCTATTTCTGTAATCGCAATACTGTGCATTACAAACTTAAAATAAAAATAGAAAACGCTGTATTCTAGGAAATTTGGCAACGAGGGAATACACATAATCTACATCCATATTAAGGCCAGCAAGGAAGATAACGACAGCTAAAATAAATGTTTGCATATCCTTTACAGGACATCGCTGTCAACATCAACATCTTTCAGCTGATTGTTGATTTCGTGGCAAGATTACGCGCAGTAGTTTACCATTGCTTTCTGCGCGGCCGGCTCACATACTCCGTAAGTTACCGACGCGGTTAGAACCGCTACCGATTCTCGTCGTCGTCACGTTACTCACGAGAGTATACGGGGTTACGGAGAAAGTCGCTACCTCCTAGGCCAGGGAGACCGGCTAACGATCGCTACTGTTTTATATAACAAATACAGTGGTTATTTAATTTTTAAATTTATTTGCACAGTTTACTTGCCTCTTTTTGTGGATTTATCCGCGATTTATGCAATCAAACAATCTTTTCACATTACTATTAAAATTATATGATATCGCACACAATTTTAGTTTATATAAAGAGTGATAGGTCCGAGGATAAGAATAATGTGAGTGTCATATAGCAAATGACAGTAGCATAAGATTTATTTGATGAGTTAGCGCATCAAGAGCAAGTTACAGAGTGTCACAAACGTTGCACGTGGTGACACGTACATTGAACGCAATGAAGACGTCATTGTAATACGTCACCTAACACTGTAACGGTAAGGTAGCCAGTGTGTGATCCAGCAAAGACAGCGTTAGGACGTGCTTCACCTCCATTCACAGAATACCGCCCGTTATACTGCTGCCAGTCCTTGGTGTCCACATGAAGTCGCTCTAGTTTGTGTCCGGTAAGTGACTACAGGTACTCCTGGCTCTACTGATGCCACGGTCGCTGGCATCTCTGGTATTCGCTATATGACAGTGGAAGGTAGGCGTTTGTTATGCAATCATTCTCATAGCAGGTGGCCAGCTTGGTGCCCAACTATCTACACAGTCTAGAGAGATGATGCGCGATGGAGAAGCAAGAGCGAAAGTGCGGTGCGAAAGACTGAAGTCTGGATGTGCTCACTCGCTCATGTTTGCTCTTGAAGTTGCCTGCGATAAACTATATCTCAGTTCACTCGAATGACTTTGTCGTTGGATTTATGTTGGAGTCATCATAGTGAGGCTGTCCTATATGTGATTGTACCATACATGTTGGTGTTTGACATCCATCTTCACTGAGTCAGTTCATACCCCTGAGCCATACAGTTTTAGCGGTTAAACGTCGGGTCAATATCATGAGAGGAAGCAGAGATCAGCGTTTAACCCATGACACACACACACACACACACACACACACACACACACACACACACTCTAACACTCATTCACTCACTCACACACACTCACTCTCTCACTCATTCACTTCTCACTCATTAACTCACTTACTCTCACACACACAATCGTTCACACACACACAAACACACACACACACACACACACACACTACACACACACACACACTCACTCTCTCAACCACACTCTCTCACACATACACATGAATGCACGTACGCACACACTCCCTCACTCTCTCACACATACACGTACGAATGCATGCACTGACACATTCCCTCACCACTTCTCGCTCAATCACTCTCTCCACACACACGCATGCACGTGCGCGCACACACATTCACTCTCTCTGACACCCACTTTCTCTCTCTCTCACTCTCTCTCTCTCTCTCTCTCTCTCTCTCTCTCTCTCTCTCTCTCTCTCTCTCTCTCTCTCTCTCCCACACACACATATATAGTGAACAATTATAGGTAAACAATTATAATGAACAATTATACCAGTTATACCATAAACATAACAACAGATAACGACAACAGATAACGACATAAACAACAACATGCTAGTAAACAGTCAGACTAATATTTTGAAATATGAATTAATCATCGTCATCATCATCATGTGCCTTGTGAAATGACGTAGGCGATCATGAACTCCCTTATCGGCAAAGTACATGAGCATATGCCTACTGTTAGTTAGTTAGTCGACAGATCATCCTCGTTGCACATCGGACCATTCAGTCCATAAGTGCTCGGATCCCCTCCTCAGCAAATCCCGCAGCGTGTAGCGGCTAACGACGCCAGTTCTGTGTTGGTTTATCAATCTTCTTTGGCTTCCTGCGTAGTGTTCTTGTTTGGCCACCCCTCTTTTAATTTGCTGCTCTCGCAGTCTGGCCATTGTTGTAGATTCACAATCATCACTTGGTTCTTGCAAAAGTCTCACTTCTCGTAGAGCATTCAGAATGTCAGCCTGGTCCATGGCGCGTCCGCCCTCCACAGTAGCCTCACCTGCGAGCTTGTCAGCCCGCTCATTTCCTTGTACTCCCGCATGACCTGGCACGAAGATGAAACTAATCTTTGCCAGCCGAGACCGCTCCAGAGGCAGCAACCATTCTCTTCGGATCGACCCCTCCTCTATCCTCTTGATCATGTTCATTGAGTCGCTAAGGAAACAAGCCCTAGTGAATGTCTGTGTCTCGAGCCATGTTATTGCTTTACTTACTGCCATGACTTCCATGGTCAGGCTACTTGTGGTTTCAGTGAAAGCACCAGAGTCCTCCTTCACAATTCTCCCTCCGGCCCGAGCTGTAAAGGCCCATGAGCTTCTCACATGTCGGACGACCGACCCATCTGTGTAGATGACCGCGTCACTGTCTAGCGAATTCTCGAAAATCAACGCTTGTACTTCAGCCTCCACAGCAGCCGGATTTTCTTGTCTGCATTTTCTATCTAGTTGGATGCAAACTGAAAAGGATGTGCAGAAGTCTGTTGGCACTTGCACCCACTCCTCGCCAGGTTCTAAGTCCTCAAGTGAACACACCTGTTGAAGAATGTCTTCGGCTTGACCCATCCACGACCGTCCTCTTTTTAACCTGCTGCCCTTCACCTTCCTAATTTCACTATGCAGTGGATGCTGTGTGTTTGCGTTAATTCTGAGGTAGGCGCGTGCCCTGCAAACTTGCATTCTCTCTTCAATGGTTGGAAAATCAAGAAGGTAGCGCATCGCCCTGCATGCTGTATCTCTTGTACATCCAAGAATAATGCGCATAGCTTCATTCTGTATCCTTTCCATCCTTTCTATCTGCTTATGGCTGAGAGTCAGGATTGCCATTGCATACTCCAAAACAGACATGACCAGCCCCTCGTACAGAAGACATAGATGGCGCTGCTCACAGTTTGCTGCCGCCATCACCCGCATCGCTGCCAAGCCCCGCTTGGCCTTTGTTATCACCTGGTCTATGTGCACATTATAAGCAAGGCTTCGATCAAACCGTATCCCCAGGTAATTCATTGCCTGCGTTCTTTCCACCGTCTCTGAACACAGCATTACAGTTGGTGTTGGATTGTTGACAATATGATTATGCAACGAGAACCAAGTCACTGTTGCCTTTGTTGGGTTGACCATTGCCCCAGCTTCATCACACCAAGTACTTATGCGATTGAGTTCGGTTTGTAGTTCCACAGCAACCTCCTCTCTATCCTTACCCTGACGATACACTAAAACATCATCGGCATATGACAATGTCCTGCCAGGTCCAGTGATCTGCTCACTGGTGATTCTCACTGTGTAGGCGTTGAACAGTACCGGAGATAATGGTGATCCCTGTGGTAGGCCAGGATATATTGTTGTTGGTTCCGAAGTCCAACTGCCACATCTAAAAACTACTTTCCGTTGGAAGAGGGCTGCAGCGATCCAACTAAGGAGGAATGGACTTACGTTTAGTTCAAGAAGCTGAAACATTAAAAAATCCAGTGGTACTCTGTTGTATGCGTCCTCAAGATCAATCGCTGCAGCAACAGTTTCAGTGCCTGAGTGGAAACCTTCATAGACATCATGGGCAAAGACTGCTGCATTGGTCCAGGTTTCTCTTTTTGGACGGTACCCACCCAGGGTAGGTGGGAAAACACCTTGCCTCTCTAGTTGGCTTGATATTTTCCTGGCAATTACCTTCTCCAGCAGCTTGCCTACTGTATTCTGCATGGTTATAATTCGATATCCCTGAATTTTTTTGTGGTCTTTGTCAGGCTTCGGCAAGGGAATCAGATAGCTATGTAACCATTCCTCCTTGATGCTAGCACTCCCTATACTGTTGTTGTACATGTCTGCTAGTTTCTCTAGCTCATTGTCGGTACACCTATTTATGTCGTCGTATCTTATGCCATCAGGACCTGGAGCACTGTTTTTTGATCGTCGAAGCACAGCCTTGATTTCTTTCACTGTCACTGTGTCTTCATCCGAAGTGTTCTGGGCCTTGCATCTGTCTGAGGTGACCTCCTTGGCCAGATTCCGGCCTCCCATGTCTGTCTGGTTGCTCTGCTCAAGGTAGCGTTCAAAGAGGGCTTTGCCCTTGTCCTCATCAGTCCTCTGCCAGATGAGGTCAGCACCTTGGAAGTCAGAAATGCTCTTATTCTTGACTACCCCACTCATGCTTTTATGTAGTCGCCAGAACAATTTCAGTGACTTGTCTGTGCTTACTCTTTGACACACCTCTGCCCATTTTTCGCTTTTAACCACCTTGACCAGTTTTTTGAAATAGCTTACTTTTGTGTGCATCTCTCTTTCTAAGTGCAAGCAGGGACTAGGATGACCAGCTCTGTTCTTCTTGGCATTTTGCCATCTCCTTACAGCACTACGCTTATCCACCCAAGCCTTCTCCACCTCGAAACTCCACCACGGTGGCTGCTCCCAGCTTTTTCTCCTGCCCTGAAACGTTCTGCGCTTGTCACGTCTTATTTTGCTCACCACATCTTGCCCTGTACTGTCATACTGGAACGTCTTTACCTTTAGCTTGTGCTGCCTGGTTCTGCCTTTCTCCACCAATATGCTGCAAGGGTGGTGGTCGCTGCCATGGTGTCCTAGGACACCCCATCTACACACTGTAGTGAGTGAAGGTGAAACTAGCGCCAGATCAATAGCACTGTCCTCATCGCCTGGACGGCTTGCTGTCCTGGTGACACAGCCACTGTTGATACAAACCAGGTCGATGGTTTCCAGTGCAGTCTCGAGCTCCTCCCCTTGTGTATTGGAGGAAGTGTTTCCCCATGATCTGCCTTTAGCGTTGAAGTCACCACAGAAAATAACATTTCTCTCGTGGCCTAATATGCCACTTAAGCACTGCCACTTCTGGGCGTCCACACTCGCATTGCGGGCATAAACATTAACCAACACGAATGGTATACTGGAATGAACTCTCAACGCCTGTATTTGTATATCGTCACTGTCCCAACTGGACATGTCTAGCTCTGACACCACCATGCTGTCGCGAACGAGAATCGCCGTTCCCAGATGTCGTCTGTTGTAGAAACATTTGAAGCCGGCAATTCGGAGTAGCTGATCGCCCAGTCTCGTCTCCTGGAGTGCTACAATGTCGTTCCTGTAAACTAGGGTTTCTAAAATAGAGCCCCGTTGTTTTACACTGGCACAGTTCCAATATAGAATACGGATGTTCCTGAGTCCTAGACGGTGACACTTGAGTCTAAAACGTCTCAAACCCCCGCGCTTACCTTGCTTCTTTGTCCCTGCACGGCTACCACGCCGCTTCGTTATGTTGACTGTTGATCGCTCGGAAAGAAGACGTTCTTCCGCCATGTTGAAAAAACGTAAACACAGACTGCTGATAACCACACACGCTGCTGAAAATTCACTCAAGGATGGCTTCGCTCGATGCACGACCTCCGTAGCACCCGCGCAGATCTTGAGTAGAAACTCCTGGTTTTACATCCTGGCACACCAATTACACGCAAGAGATGAATAAATCCATCCCTTACGCGAAAAAGTTAACGAACACAAAACAACACGACCGTCCGTCGCCATCTTGAAACCGGAAGTGATGGCTTGATATGCCTAGATATGTTAGATATGCCTACTGTCAGGGTCTTAAACTTGGCTCGCTAACCTAACACATGTGAGACAGTACAAGTACAACGTGATTTGACTTAAGACTCAACGACACAACGTTCAATGGATTTATTTACAGATCATATACAGTACGATGATCACTACAAGATATACTTGATACTTCAATACACTTACATACACAGTACAGCTCACAGTCTATCTCTCAAGATGTCCAGACACTCGACTTTCAGGCACAGAAACCACACAACGCCTTTCTCTCATCATGCGTCCAGTCGAGTCAACGTCCCAGAGCTGTCTGCCTATAGCTCGCAACTTGCCTCCCACCTGAAGTGGCTTCACGCGGCATGCGTGCGTCTTGCGTCGTCCTTGCCTGACCGCTGGTCGTCTCGTCAGCCAGCAACCTCGCAGGCAGGTAACTACTACTCGCCTGGCGGCGTAACGAAGTTACGGCATCCCTGCTGGGGACTAAGTCGCCTGGCAGGCGTAACGATGTCACTGCATCACTGCACTACTCTAGACTCTGACATGCTCCCCCGGCAACTTCCTGAAAGATGTCATCTTTCATGTATAATATATATACATACTGGGTTAATATTTTAACCTTGTCAGAGTCAACCCTTCTGTTGTTATTTACATTGGTATCAGAATACATAGAAATACACATCTGCCATAGAAACATATAAGAAATGGAAGTTGTATTCAACGACATGTGGTGTTCAACCTTTAACACTTGTCAGGTTTCATCCTCTCGATGGCTGATTACCTCAATTGCATTATTGACCCAGTCAGATCGGTAGTAACAGCTTCCAAGCATCTACCTCGCAGCCTCCAAAACAAACGTAATAATATGGTTCTTGAAACAAAAACCATCTGGCTAGACCGAAATACGGCTTTATATAAGTCGTATTAAACGCTCAAACCCTGACCTCATTTGGCCAGGAGCTCTTGTGTTGGTCTGCAATGTCGGTAACACTCTACCATGCCCAGTAGATGGCTACCTGGTGTGTTAACAATCTGGCAACAACATGGCTATTTATATACAACACATAATCGTATACATTTCAAATTGTAGCCCTTTGTGTAATGATGTAATAACAATTAAATGAAAGGGGAATAACTTCAAAATTTATGAAATATAATATTTTACAATAATTATTCTATTTATTAGCGTCATCGCTTGATGTTTCTTCATACTAACGAGAAAAAGTCGGTAGTATGAATACATTAATCAAGATATGATTCTAAGATTACACTACATAAATATATAAACCACACAATTCGTGTATTCAACTTTGTTGATTCCTAAAGATTTTAGAATCGTCATAGGTTTTTAAACTTTTATTTGTCGTCTGCTAATTTTGCTCTAAATTTCTAACTAATCCGGAAGTACACACGAACACTAAACAGCTGATGTTGAAACTTGTAGAACACACTTGTTCCGGTCTGATGTAGTTACGGAATGTACAATGTTCTAATCGTTCATGTGTTGGATGTTTCACTGTAAAACCTCTGGATTTCGGTTGACTGCAGTGGTGTAGCTGTCAATGTTTAGGTCACACTTTCACACACGGATTTAAAATATCACTGGAAAGTTCCACACGCAGATACCACTGTCAAATTGGATAGTTCGCTTACGGTAAGTTTTTGAGCGAATGTGGCACTGTTCTTGTTTCGTAATATATACAATTAATAAAGTTTGCTTTCTACCACATACTACACAATTATACACGACAATCACTACACTAATTAGTAAAATAAGAACACTATATATATTGGGAGTAATCCCTATCACATCACATAGTAGACTTTACACAGCTTTTTGTGAATGGAAAACATATATTCACTGATGGATGGCTGTGTTGATCTGAGTGTATTTTACACACTGCACTCAGACATTGGTGCTTACTGGGTCGGTCGGACAACGGGACAAAAGATCGGCAATCGTGTTGGTTCTGCCTGGGATATGTCGAACCTCGAAGCTGTAATCTTGGAGCTTAAGAGACCACCGCGCTACCATCTGGTTTGAAGGTACACCTGAATTTATAAATCGCAACGGGCTGCTGTCAGACTCCACAATGAAATGGCGTCCTAGAAGGAATCTGGACAATTTAGTTATACCCACCACTAAAGCTAGGGCTTCCAACTGAGGTATTGACCAAGCCCGTTCTCTGGGTTTCAATTTCCTGGATACGAAGTACACAGGATGAAGGATGTTATTGTGCTCTTGCAACAAGACTGCTCCAATCACCACGGAGCTCGCGTCTGTACGCAATCTGAAAGGTAAATGGAGATTGGGCAATTTCAGGATGGGATTGTGTAAGCTATTATCAGAAAAACAAGATAATACTTTACGGAATGCAAATTTTAGGCATTCATTGCTTACAATTTTCTCCGATTTATCTTTTGTTAGTAAGTTAGTAAATACTTCGGTCAGTTCGGAAAAATCAGGAATGAACTGCCGGTAATAATTTATAAGTCCCAACAAACTTCTGACTTGCTTTTTCGTAGTCGGAAGTGAGAGTTTTAGTATCTTGGACACAATGTTATCGTCTGTCGTGACAAAGCCATTGCATATTTTGTACCCCAAGAAGGATATTTCCTGGTAGGCTATGTCTACTTTTGCAGGCTTTACCGTCAGTCCGTGCTGTCTAATGCGTTCAAATGTCTGTTCTAATGTCTTTATGTGCTCTGTCATCGTCTCTGTGTGAACACAGATGTCGTCTATATAGCAAATTATGTTCGGTATATCTACTAGTAAAAGTCGTGTCATACGTACGAATGTGGCTGGGGCATTGACAAGCCCAAATGGAAGTTTGCACCATTCGTACAGTCCCCAAGGTGTGGCAAATGCTGTCAGATGTCTGCTCTGTTCGTCTACCGCTATTTGCCAGTATCCTTTAGTCATGTCTACCTTCGTAAAGAACCTAGCGTCTGTCAGTTCTGTCAGTAGATCGTCAGAGTTTGCCATTGGCTCCAGATCTAGAAGAGTTATCTTATTGAGCTTTCTATAGTCGACACAGAGTCTTATCGTGTTGTCCTTTTTGCGTACTATGACCATTGGAGATGAGAAGTCTGATTGGGATCGTCTTATGATGTTGTTTTTCTCTAAGTTGATGATCTCCTGATGTAATTGTTCTTTATAATGCAATGGAATGGTGTATGGTCTGCATTTTATGGGTGTATTTGACGTGAGTGTAATGTGATGCTGTACTAATTCTGTTTGTCCTGGATTGTTAGAGAAGATGGTGTTGTACTGTTGTATAAGCTGTTTGCAACTGTCTGTTTCTGCTTGAGTTAACTTTGGGTTGATTTTAATCTCCTTCAAGCAGTTTGTCGTGTCTAATGCAGGTGTTGGAATTTCGTCACTAGCCTCGTCATCTTCATGATCTATTATCACTGTACACGCTGTTGTATCGTCTTGTTCGTTGTCTCTGTTGTAGTATGGTCTTAGCATATTTATGTGGAATATTTTGTGTTTGTCTTTTATTTGGATCTCGTAGTCTACAGGTGAAACCTGTCTCGTCACTTTAAAAGGTCCCTGCCAAGAATCAGTCAATAAGTGTCTGTCACTAGGTAATAGAAGAAGAACGTCCTGTCCAGGTGTTAACGTTATTGTCCTGTTACCTTTGTCAGCATATTGTCTATAAGTAGCACCAGATAATTTTAGTGCAGTCTTTGCAATTATACAAGATTTGATGATTCTTTCACGCAATGATGTAACATATACGTATGATGATATGGGTTTAAGTACTGGAGTGGAGTCAGTTAACATTTGATGATAAATAGTTAATGGGCCACGTGGTTTGGCACCATAGATAAGTTCAAAAGGAGAGAAACCTGTACTAGAATGTGGTACTTCGCGATAAGCAAAAAGAATAGCTGGTAGGTATACATCCCAGTTATTGGGGTGCTCTTGCGTGACTTTTGCAAGCATGTGCTTTAAATCGCCGTTAAATTTTTCTATAATTCCACTAGAGTGAGGATGGTACGGGGAATTGAAACATTGCTTCACTCCCAACATTTTGGTGAAAGCTTGGGTAGATGCGGCGATAAACTGAGTACCCCTATCTGATTGGATAGTGTCTGGAAATCCTATCCGAGAAAATATATGGAAGAAAACTTCCATTATATCATTGGCAGTTATGTTCTTTAGCGGAATCGCTTCCGGCCAGTGGCTACATTTATTAATGACAGTTAGAATATATCTATTCCCTCTAGTTGTATGATTGAGAGGGCCCACTATGTCGACAGATAATTTCTCAAAAGGTCGACTGGCTAAGTCAGTAACTTGTAACTTTGCCTGTGGGTGTTTACCTTTTTTTACCAGTTTTTGGCAGATGTCACAACTTCTGCAATATTGTTTAATGTCATTGCAAAATTTGGGCCAATGAAACTGTGTTAATAATCTTGATCTGGTCTTAGCGTATGCCATATGCCCTGCAAGAGGTATATCATGGGCAAGATGTAAGGCTTGCTTACGATAATTAGTTGGCAAAACAGTTTGCTCTGTTGTGTTGTCACCTCTGGTATAATACCTAGTGAGGATATCATTTTTCACAGCAAAATGCCATTTTGCATTTTTGGTTACCTTTGGCTTTTGGCCGATCAGATTAAAATATTTTGACAATGAAGGGTCAGCCTTTTGAGCTGTTACAAACGTCTCCTTCATGGTGTTAGTAGGTAGTGATACTGGGCTAAGCATTTGTATAGCCTCAGTTTGATTACTTTCATCTTGCACTCTAGCAGTAGATCTAGTTACTGCGTTCACACATTCAATGATATCAGATGGTGATGAAACAATGTTATCAATGATGTCATGAGATCTTATTGCTACATTAGCTACCATACATTCAATAGGTGGTGTAACATTATCAATGATGACATTTGATGGTGATGTTATGCTATCATCAATACAAAGAGATGTAATGTCATGAGGTTTATCATTCACCTCTGGTAAATTTCCAATTATTATATCACACACCGGGTTTGTTAATGCAGCGCACTTTACTTTCCCAGTGAGGAAAGGTGTTTCAATATATGCCCATGCTAGTGGGTACTTTTCAATATTGCCTGAGAATGTTCTGCATGTTACGTGCCTGCCTGTATAGTCTGTAGGCATTATGAACGTTCTCTTCAGACCAATCAGTGAGCTTCCCGTGTCTCGAAGGACTGTAGCAGACTTGCCATTCACATATCCGTGATGGACGTTTACCCTGCCGTTGGAATCTACTACCAAATTAGCTTCTTCATTGGCAATAGGAATGGAGTGGCCGCATGTTAAAATGCCATCTTCATAAAAGGTGTTACAAACAGTACATTTATTTGCGTTAAACATGTCAAAAGCCTGTGCTGAGTTCACAGGATGTTTCTCTGATTGTTCTTCATCTGACGATGAACTGTCAAACAAGGCGGCATTTGCTTTGTTGGTCATTTGCCTACCTTTACAATCATGGCGATAGTGTCCGTGCGCCTTACAGAGGAAACATTTACGCAAATTTCTGAAGGATCTACGCTCCTTATCTTGTCTGTTTACCATGTATTGTAGATAAGTATGATATGCGGGGTTCTTGTCGCACATCTCACCTTGATGATGTGAAATTTTACAATATTTACAGTGATTATACTTCTCAGATGTAGGCCTATGAGGTTTCTGCCTACTATAGGGTCTGTCATAGTTAGCCGATGCTACAAAATTTATGTCAGTAGCTTCACTGGCAAAGCATTGTTTGTTGGCTGTGTAATAAGCCGAACCACGTCTCTCAATCTCATCTACACTAGTGCATTCATTCTCCTGCAAAAATTTTGAAAATGCTGATGGAATGGATGAAATGACTTTATCTCTAATGATCAGATCTTCTAATCTTTGATAATTTTTGTCAATTTTAGCTGCTGAAGTCCATTTGGTAAATATATCTCGGACTAAGCAGAGGTAATCAGAGAACGTTTGAGTCGGTTTTGGGCTCAATTTGCTGCATTGTTCTCTGTATCCTGCTTCATCTAACATAAAATGTGCCATAATCTTTTATTTCAGATAATGGTAATCTTTTCTGAGGTCTTTGGGGATGGTCTCAATGACTTTAAGAGGCTCCCCTGATAAACTCCTCATATAAACAATATTCCATTCAGACAGTGGAACCTGGTAATGTTCCATTAAAGTCTCAAAATTTTGGGTAAAGGCTGCGATGCAGTCACCCGAGGTATAATTACGTACAATACCTTGATATTTCTTGTACTGGTTTTCTTTCTCCAGTCTCTCAGATTTCTTAGACTCTTTGTTAATGGCAGTCTCAGTATCAAGTTGTTTCATCTTTAACTGTAACTCCAGTTCTTCTCTCTTACTCTGAGCTGCTATTTCTGCCTTCTTTAATTCTGTTTCTAATTCGGCTTGCTTTGTCTTTGCAGCCAGTTCTAATTCGGTCTGTTTTGCTGCAGTTGCTGCCTCTGCTAGCTTGGCAGCCCTTTCAGTCTCTGCCTGTTTTAAAGCTCTTTCAGCTGCTCTTTCTTCGCGTTCATTAGCTTTCTCCTGTACTAGTAGGTATTCAGAGTATTTCTTCTCACTCCACTTTGTTAACTCATCACCTGTCAACTGTAATTTTAACCCCATATCGATGAAATCATTTAATGACGACATGATGGAAAATGCAAATGAAATACCAGCCACACAATTTGTTATAAGTGGTTAGTAAAGTAAACAATTTACAATTGTGTTCTATTGACAATACGTGCCTAAATTTGCATCCTTAAAGTATATGAAAAGAAAAATATACTCAAGTGCCCTGGATGCGGTGAAGAACGGTTGGAAATCGGGCTAGGAACTGTAGGGTCGCTACTTCGAAAACACAAATGACCTCTACGGGCAATGGTTTCAGATGGTACAGAAAACCTGCTTTGTTTTTGGAGGAAATAAATTAGCGTCTATTTGATGTGGTGTGCCTGCTTGTCACTAAGTATTGATTAGGTTTTTATGGCGTTGAGTGTAATTGTAGGTCGTAATTTTGTCAGTCAACAATTTTTTTTTTCAAAACACAAGTCACTTTCTTTCCCAAAACTTTTTGCGTTCCACAACTCAATTCACAAAGACAATCTACATATATCTCAACACACTACAACATTGATGACACATCACTTACATCAAGATGACATTCAGTAAGGACATAGACATCAAGTTTACAAGATGGCGACAAGGTCACAATGGCGACCAGATCACAATGTCGACAAGGTCAAAACGGAGACAAATTCAACAATCACAAATGTTTTACACGTTTACAAGATCAAACAATATGTATGCACTGTACGTTTACAACTAGTCTCCATGTTTAAACAATGTAGTAATATATCAAAATGAGCCTTCCACGATCACATTTACATGTACTATAAAGTTTGACAAAAATTCTAAGTTCACAAACTCTAGTTTTAAATGCTAATTACATAAACACGTTCATTTCAAAACCGGACGAATGCCACCACGTCCACACATGTCAGGGTCTTAAACTTGGCTCGCTAACCTAACACATGTGAGACAGTACAAGTACAACGTGATTTGACTTAAGACTCAAAGACACAACGTTCAATGGATTTATTCACAGATCATATACAGTACGATGATCACTACAAGATATACTTGATACTTCAATACACTTACATACACAATACAGCTCACAGTCTATCTCTCAAGATGTCCAGACACTCGACTTTCAGGCACAGAAACCACACAACGCCTTTCTCTCATCATGCGTCCAGTCGAGTCAACGTCCCAGAGCTGTCTGCCTATAGCTCGCAACTTGCCTCCCACCTGAAGTGGCTTCACGCGGCATGCGTGCGTCTTGCGTCGTCCTTGCCTGACCGCTGGTCGTCTCGTCAGCCAGCAACCTCGCAGGCAGGTAACTACTACTCGCCTGGCGGCGTAACGAAGTTACGGCATCCCTGCTGGGGACTAAGTAGCCTGGCGGGCGTAACGATGTCACTGTATCACTGCACTACTCTAGACTCTGACACCTACCAGCGAATCAACGAGTGCACATCATCCACTGCACTGTGAGATCAAGAAGAGAAAGGGCAGCAGGTTAGAAAGGGGAAACTCCTGGAAGGGACAAGCCGTGCACAATAAGTGCACTACAAGTTGACCTTCTTGAAGAATTTAAATTCATCAAGATCCAGTTTCTGCCTCTCAACACTACTCCGTTACTCCAGCCTATGGACCAGCAGGTTATTTCTAACTTTAAGAAGCACCACACTAAGGCGCTCTTCGAGCGTTGTTTTGAGGTGACTGAAGTGACCAATCTCACTCTCAGAGAGTTGTGGAAATATCACTTCCACATCGTGGCCTGCCGAAGAGCTTTTGGAATTATATTGTGTTTCAGATAAAGAAGTTGCGGAGGAGAGTGTGTCCGAGGAGAAGGAAAAGGTAACAGCAAACCAACAATCTTCTGGCGCAATAAGAGAAATGCTGAAAGCATGGGAAACTGTTGCATCGTACAATGAGAACCATCACCCTTATAAGGCAGTGGCTATGAGAGCTACTAATTTATTTAATGATAATGCAGTGTCGCATTTCCACCAAATTCTGAAGCGTCGGCAAAAACAAATTTCTCTAGACAACTTTTTAGTAAAAAAAAGAATTAGGTATGTACTATAAATTGTAAATTAATTATGTCAATTTTGTTTTCTACAAATCAAATTCTCATTCAAGGTTCGTTCATTCCGCGATAGCAGAGGAAGATGAATCACGCTCCTTAACAATGTATATATAATTTTCTTTGAGAAATTCAAAACAATGTTTCCCGTAGTGAATTTGAATAACGAAGACACAAACAATAGATTGCACGATTTATTGCCTGGCATATTTCGCTGCATCTCGTCAGGTACATACTGCAGAAATCACACAACTTACGTGAAATTAACTAGATAAATCCTTCAAGTTGAAATATACACAATTTCGCACAGTAATGTCGATTGTCTACCACGGTAATTTTAAGCTGACTAACATGTCTTTCAGTTTACACAATTCTGGCTTGCGTTGATAGATCATAACAAGCGAGTATTTTGTGTTCTAAACAACACGCGAAATGCAGTGTCTCTGGACACAACATGGCGACTGGCGACAATGTGCCTGCCGATTGAAGACGCCGGGAGCTTCCGGTGTGTCGGCTCCTCGTGGCTAGCATCTCCTGTGTGTTGTATCTTGTTGACCCATTGAGGTATGTGTTCTGACACCCGTTTGTTAAGCTGTCTCTCCGTTCGACCAATGTAAACGGCCTGGCATCTACATGTGAATTGGTAAATACAATTGTTTGTGGCGTACAGAGGAACAGGCTCTTTGACTGTTGATGTAGGAATCGGTACGGTTTTACATCTAATGACTGGAGTTGCCGCACAGAATGTTCGACCTACTACTGTAGTAAGCCGGTCTTGTAGACGTTGCATTACGTCATCCCCTCGAAAGGTTAGCTGGATGAATACCAAGCCAGAATTGTGTAAACAGAAAGACATGTTAGTCAGCTTAAAATTACCGTGGTAGACAATCGACATTACTGTGCGAAATTGTGTATATTTCAACTTGAAGGATTTATCTAGTTAATTTCACGTAAGTTGTGTGATTTCTGCAGTATGTACCTGACGAGATGCAGCGAAATATGCCAGGCAATAAATCGTGCAATCTATTGTTTGTGTCTTCGTTATTCAAATCTTCTTTGAATAAACGTTTTACAAAATATTTTGAGTAGTTTTTCGGCATGTTACGCATTATCGTATTTTACATTAATTTGTATGGGAAAAACTGTTTCGCTTAACGAGTGTTTCGCTTTACGACGACAATTCTGGAACGAATTATGCTCGTTAAGCGAGGTTCCACTGTACCAGAGGTTTCAAACTAAAACATTATAAGTGTGATAGAAATTACAATAACCATGCCAATATTCTGAAACATGCCAATACTGTTGTTAAGGATGTCAAAAGTGTTAGGCGTGTGACATCACGGTGCAGACGAAAACCGTAGGCTACGTCATAACGGCAGTTTAAATATGACCGTTTTGATATCCGTTAATTTGATCAGAGAAGGGGTGAATTTATAGAAATTATCCGGTGAATGAAGGTCCAGTATGGCGATGCATGCATGTCAGTCCAGCTTAGGTATGAGTAGGAAGTTTCAAAACTGTTCGGTCCGATAAAGTGGTACAACAGTGGTACATGGGTGGTTATAGACGCGGTCAAGAGCATTGTTTGTTGTTTTACAGATACCCTAGCATCTTATCAACACTGATGGACTTGCATTGGACATAGTGTTGACTTCATCGTTAAATGATCATATGTTCCTTACTTTTTCAGAATATATTCACACACAAAAATAAAACAAACATTAATTTAATGTTTTCATTTTAAGGCCCACCTACCCCCACCGCCACCTTCATTGTCTCCTATTGTATCGTAGACTGTCTCGATGTTCTCTCTGTTAACTCTGAGTGTAAGCGCTCAGAACGTCTACACGTTCACTAGTTTAACTAGAATAAGGGAAACTGCTGTAAAGCTGAACAAGACAATGAATGAATCACTAAAAGACGAGAATTAGATTGTCAGCATTACTGAAACACGAGTACCAGAAACAAATTGGACGTTGCGGCCAAAGCCTTCCTCAGCACAGAAAAATAACACAGAATGACTGTGAAACATAGGTACAATACAATAGCTAAAATTACAGAGTATAAATGAACAATGAGAAATGTTAAGGGACTCCATTCATCAAACTAGCAAAAAATATTACCGGAGAGAAGCCAAATGGCTAAGGAAAAAAATGGATGAATGAAGAAATCTTAATGCTGATGGACAAAAGAAAACAGAGTAAAAATGACAAACAAGAATACGCTAAGATAAATAAAGAAATAAAAGATAAATGTGGGAACGCAAAATAAAGTTGGTTAAACGAGCAGTGCAAAAAAAAAAAACATGAATTAAATGCCATTAAAGATACCAAAAAATATGCACAGACAAATCAGTGAGCTCACAGGAAGAAAAATAAGAATACATACAGGGTGTTTGAAATCAAAAACAGGAAAAATATTATTGGAGGGACGTTCTATAATGAAGAGGTGGAATGCAGTATATAAGAGAATTATATGATGGAGAAAGGGAAGAATTAACAGAAGAAAGTAACTTAGAAGGTCCACCTATTCTAAAAGAAGATGTCGCTGATGCTATGAAACATATGAAAAAGGAAAAACAGCTGAGCCAGAATGAAATCACAATAGAAGAATTAGAAGTATTGGGAGAATTTGAAGTAGATATATTAACCAAAATGTTGAATGATATTTACAACAGTGGATATTTACACAGTGATATGCTAAAATATGTATATTATAGCTATTCCATAACGACCAAGGGCAATTGATTGTGAAGATTTTCGTACAATTAATCTCATAAACCATATCAATAAGCTTCTACTCAGAATCATAATGAGAAGAACCATAAAGATTATAACAATGGAAATTTGTGAAGAACAGTATGGATTTGTGGAAGGAAAGGGCACACGCAATGCCATTTATACATTGCGGACACTAATAGAAATGTCAATAGAGAAACAGAGAGACATGTATGTGTGCTTCATAGATTATACTAAGGCATTTGAAAAAGTAAAACATGATGATCTGATTAAAATGTTGGAAAATATCAGCATTGATGGGAAAGCATTAAGAATAATAACGATTATTTACTGGAACCTAGTAGCAGCAATTAAAATGGGAAATAAAGAGGGTAGTTACGAACATATAAAGCTAGGAGTTCGACAGGGGTGTGTCTTGTCACCAGGTCTCTTTCCCTATATTGCGAAGTAATAAAGAGAGAGATGAAAGAGATGCCAAGAATACTATTTGGATGTTATGATATAAATTAAATACGCTATGCAGATGACACAGTATTGTTGGCGGATAATTCAATGGACCTACAACAGTTGCTGGACATTGTAGTAACATAGAGTCCAAGGAAAGGACTCTCCATGAATATCAAGAAAACAGTAACGTTGGTGATATCAAGAAAAATAGTGACACCAACATGTTACATAGAAATAGAAGGAACAATTTTTAACCAAGTGGATAATGTTAGATACCTAGGGGCATTTATAACATCAGATGGAAGATGTACAACAGAGATTAGGAGCAGAATAGGGTAAGCAAAAGCTGCATTTCAGAAAATGAAGAGTAACTTATGCAGTAAATCACTATCAATGAATGTAAGAAAGAGAGTGCTGAAATGTTATGTAGAACCAGTTTTGCTGTATGGCAGTGAATCTTGGAATGTAAATGAAGACAGAAAAAATTAGAAGCAACAGAGATGTGGTTTCTGAGACGAATGTTGAGAATTTCCTTGGACTGGCAGAGTAACTAACAACGACTGCATGAAACAGGCTAATGATACTAAAACATTATATGCAACAATAAGAAAGAAACACACAGCTTTCTTCGGTCATGTGATGAGAACAGAGGCATTGGATAACATCGTGACAACTGGAAAGATCGAGGGGAAATGAGGCAGAGTCAGACCAAGAGAAATGATGCTGGGTGGATTGAGACGGTGGCATGGAGGATTATCAGCAGCAGAGTTGATTCAGAAAACCAAAGACCGTGATATATTGAGAGCCATGAACGCCTACGCCAGCTGGCAGGGCACTTGATAATGATGATGATGTGTGTGTACGTGTAAGTGTGTGAGAGTGCGGGTGTGTATGTGTAAGTGTGTGTGTGTGTGTATAGGTGTGTGCGTGCGTGTGGGTGGGTGTGTATGTGGGTGTGGGTGTGTGGGTGTGGGTGTGTGTGGGTGTGTGTGGGTGTGTGTGTGTGTGCGCGCGCTGTCGACCATTGATTACCGATGTTGATTATTGGAGACTCCACTGACACAGGAAACGGGGATCCCCGAAATATATTATTTGGTATGGAGATCATCCGGTTAAAACACAACATCGCCATTGAATGTATCATATCCTTGTGTATCGTTTGTGGTATGCTGCACAGAACACCTCCCACACTATTTAAATATGTAACAAGTGTATGCATGTTTGCCACAGTACAATGTGTATACGGTACAGCTAACATACAACAAATACAAGCTGTGGTCAGCAATATATCCGGACAGCTGGACAACTCCCTCAGTAGCTGCCTGGTACGTCTGAGGTAAATACACCTACATTAGTGCATAACTGTGGTGGTTACATTTCTTCATTCCAACTGATTTCATGAACATACATAGGATCAATGAAACCTGACATCGTAGTCATGACAAGAAACTCCCACTGTTGTGAAACTACCTTCTCATAAAATTACAGCACTTATAGTTCAGTGTCCGGAGTCTGTAACTTAATGTAGTCGTTCGAGCTAATGTTTTGGGGAGTAACTTTCGCATCAGGATTGTTTGTAGTCTTTAGATGACTTCTGTATCGGGGATGTCTCTCTTAAATTATCCCACGTGTCAGCAGACAGATTACAAGTGACTTTATGTACCAAGGCATTTACTGATTCTGGGCGTCTGGGGTTTAGCACATTTGGGAGGATGTAGGATCCAATTCTAGTATGCAGTATAGAGTATATTTATGTTACTATCGTTGTTATTATTTCAAGGCACATGAGAATGTACCAGACAAAAATACTTTTCAGAAATAGCAAGTGTCGCAATCATTAAACGGATATAAGTCTTTATATATTATATTTAAATAAACAAATCTTGTTGTCACTTCTTAAACATTAAATGAAACGTCTTACTGTTAAATCTAAAAGAAATTAGAACATATATTTAAAATGCTACATATTTTCTAAAAGATATTATGCGATATTAAAAAATGTAAAAGGATTTCTGACAAAATATACAATTCATTTAAGATGGTGAATAGTTGTACACATCCATAATAACTAATCTAGTGTCCCTTGTAGCTGAATCTAAGATTTATATCCCTTTGATGAATATTTCCCATGCTAGATGTTCGTATTTATTGACAATGTGCATTCTTATTTTTCCTCAAATTATAGAGATCAACACGAGGCTCCATATTTATAATGCCACGAAATGTTGATGAAATGTGCCTGGCCTCGAATAACAGATGTAGAAAGGCGTGAATGCTGAGTGTTGGTGTTGCGAGTTGATTAGTTGCACATGGTCATCGCAACCAGTTATGTTGTAAATGTATGTTTTTTTTTTGCATATCCTTTACAGGACATCGCTGTCAATATCAGCATCTTTCAGCTTTATGTTGATTTATTGGCAAGATTACGCTCAGTAGTTTGCCATTGCTTTCTGAGCGGCCGGCTCTATAATCCCGCAAGTCACGAGCGCGAGTCGAACCGCTTCCATTTCTCGCCTCGCTGCGAGACCCTGCGTGGATAAACGGGATTACGGAGAAAGTGGTGTAACCCCTCAGCGAGAGAGACCGGTATAAATGTATTTACACCACAATAAAACATATCGTTGATGGCGACTTCCCGTACACGCGGCAGATTTCAGCAATGTTAATGCTGTTCTCGTATATTTTCGATGATTTCCTTCGTCACCTAGATCGTGTTCCTGGCCTTCTTCTTCGATGGGCTAATGACTCTGGAAACTTTCTTTGCTTCCATGTTGGAGCTAACAGGAAAGGGTTAACCTATTAGGAAGTGATGCTCACACAAAGAGAAACAACGCCACACTGAGCAGAACAATGCGTGCGTCCCGTTGTTTTAATTATCACCGTCGTCCCGTGGGCACGCCAACGAAAATCGAAGATACCGACGAAATCTGAGACAAATTTTTCGCGGAAATAGAATCCACGACAAAAACCGAAGGCAACGAAAACCGAGGTTTGGCTATATATATATATATATATATATATATATATATATATATATATATATATATATATATATATATATATATATATATATACATCCATCATGTGCCATGCTGATAAGCGTGGGCTGTCATGTTTTGTTATCTCCTTCGATCACCAGAGTCGTGGATCAGCTCCGTGTTCCTGTCTCGACCATGTCGATGAGTCTACAATACATGATATTCTTAGCATCTGTAAAGAAGGTAGTTTGCCATTGCTTTCCTTCCTAGCAGTGACCATACTGGTTGATGACGGTAGCCATTGTCTCCCCATACCCCTTCCAAAAAAAGAGATCCTCTGCCTACAGTCGTGAAGCTGGAGACCATAACCTACAACTATCTGTTGGCTTCTCTTCAACTTCATCCACCACCTGCACCCATGGCTTCAAGTAACCCTGATCGGAAGGCTAAACAGATACTCCACCTTGCCCAAGAGTGTCCCGTAGGCTAGCGGAGGACTAAACAGATACTCCACCTTGCCCAAGGGTGCCCCGTAGGCTAGCGGAGGGCTAAACAGATACTCCACCTGGCCCAGGGGTGCCCCGTAGGCTAGCGGAGAGCTAAACAGATACTCCACCTTGCCCAGGGGTGTCCCTTTGGCTAGCGGAGGGCTAAACAGATACTCCACCTTACCCAAGGGTGCCCCGTAGGCTAGCCGAGGGAAGGGGGCACCTTACTTCTCCTTTGATGTGGAATACCCCTACCTCGCCACCCATTTATATATACATATGTGTGTATGTGTGTGTGTGGGGGGGGGGTGTGAGTGTGTGTGTGTGTGTGGGTGTGTGTGTTTCATGATCATCATTAAGTACCCTGCCGGCCGGCGTAGACATGCAAATCTCTTCGCACAACGCGGTCTCCAAAATGTTTACTTCCCGCCAGTAGTATCTCTAATCAATTAAGATGACCGTCTGTTGCTTGAAGGACACGCTCATGTGTTTTAAAGTAATATAGTTTACAAAGTAGTCTAACTCAGTTTTCTTCTTGCAAACATAAAAAAAATAAATAAAAAAGATTGTAACTTACAATTTAAGAATTGTACAAAGTTGACATCTATTGATGCCGTTGTAAAAGTGTATACATTAGTGAGTTGCCATTAACAATGAAATGTGTACAGTGCAGCCTAGTTTCTCTTGGTTTTGACAAACAGACGTGTATAAATCATTCATTTCTTCCAAGTGTACACAGAAGTTGGGTCGTTATACCGCCTAAGAAAAGTGTACAAAGCAATGTGTTGGATTATCACACGCAATATATAGTGTACCATGTAGTCTAGTCTAGCCATTCCCCCGCTGACTGTTGGCAACGAGAAGTATACAAAGCAGTTGTCAGAACATGTCTTGAGAAGTCAAGAAATCGACGTGATCCTGACAAGTATCCCCCACATAGATACACGTCAAGTACACAGATACAGTCAGGTACATAAAAGAATGATAAACGTGAAGAACAGTTTGATATTTCTTGAAATATGGAAGAACCAACAAAACTACAGATGGAAGTTCAGCATGCTCTCAATCAAATAAAAGTTGGCAAGATCCCGGGTCAAGACAACATCACACCCGAAATGTTTATTATCTGAGAAGAGCATGGTATAGACCAAGTTATCATATTGCTAAGTATTATATATGATATTGGTGACATTCCCACTGACTTATGTAAATCACTGTTTACTGCAATTACGAAAAAAAGTGATCAACATTGAACAATCAGCATAAAGACTGTCATATAGCTTCCTTGGGGTGAAGGGAACAGGCTATCGCATTTTTTAAGATCCATTCACACATATAGCTCTATATTTATTTATATATGTATATGTATACATCTCGGGATGACTTCAGATCTGGGACTGGGACACTTTAAGTCTGCGACCCTGCCAATCCTCGGATACCTATCTCTCTCACAACAAACCAAGGGATGTTACCCTTTCAACAACGTCCTGAACAAATGATGCAACTCCGGTATCTACAAACTCAATAACAAAAGTGTATTGTACAAAAGGAAGAAGAAAATGTGGTTGTAGTGCAGATCTGTCTGATGTGCTAGTTGAGGCAGCCAGATAAAGATGTCTTCATAGCACAATGCCAACGCCTCACGCCACACATGAATGGTACTTAGCTAGTGTCTCTCGCAGCAGGTCCTCAGTCTTCGACCAGGTAGCACCTCCTCCGAGTTGACCTTAGATCGGACTAATGGCCGTGGAACACGAGAACATACGTCCAAATAGTACCATGAATTGTCATCCTCATCCGATCATGTAGGTGCCTCTATACAAGGTATAACTTAATCTGAAAGTTCGTTGCTTTACCAACAGTGACACCTGTCATTTACTGCCAATATAGTACCTTGCGGTGTATGGCAGAGGGGTCTTTGACCTGAGGAATTAAGGCCGCCTGGCTAGTGCAGTCGCCGCGAACTGTGCAGGTTAGGATTTTCTTTTTGCCCCCGACAGAAAAAAATCCCACACCTTACCGAGGGATTCGAACCCGGGTCTCCCGAATGAGAGTCCGGCGTTCTAGCCACTCGGCCAGCCGCTCCTCACCTCAGTGACACCAACTCAACAATATATTGATTGAAACTCAGTTCCTGAATCAAAGTTCATCGAAGCACACTGTCCAGTGCTAAATTTATATATTGAACATTGTTCATTGCCAGAGTCACAATTGTGCAAAGTCTGTGGCTATGTTCATGATCAGGACCGTAATCCATGTGAACGAAGTGTGGAATGATATCATCGATAGTTGAGTGGTTGTCGAATAGGTAATGAGTGGCACATCCGGCCAATCACACGAACAGTATACTTGCCCAGATGTTGTTTCTATCATAAACTGGTTGTTTAGTTATCTTGGAGCTACTCTGAGGGTATAGAGGACTGACCGGGTAGTGGGCAGTATGATCCCCTCCCGTTGACTGGTTTGTCCAGACTGCTGAGTCTGGCACAGAATAATGGTTTTACTGACTATCCATATCTCCTCTCCGGAAGGTAGAATCTGGAAAAAATGACACAGGCAACCCTCGGTGAGAATCACGTGACCACGACTCATCATATGGGAATAGGCATCATCATGGTACTCAGAGAGTGAAACACCTCCCTAATATGGGGGTGGTTCAATTACAGGCCATGCCTCAGAGTCAAGGAAAGATTAAGGTCTGGGGTCTGAAAAGCAGCTGAATAGAACATCTGTTTCCCTGGAATGGGGATAGAGTGAACCCACGGTAATTGGTCATGAGTGTCTGTGCCCCAGTTCCCCATAGGAAGTCTTCTAATGACATACAGGGTTAGAAGGTCTACAGTACCCATAGGCAAGATGGCTCTGAAGGAGGGCCGTTGGCAAAACCCCCTTCCATCCATTCCCAGGTAGTCATGCTTTCCCCAATTTATCCCCCCTGCAATCATCAGACATGTCTGTAGCAACTCCTGTCCTTCCTTCCCCTCCCCGTTGTTCTCCTCACAGGAACCCATTATAGATTAGAACAGTATTCCCTTAAGGAGACCATGCACATAATGTGTATGAGGAAGGCAAAGAAAAAAACCAGTAGCTGCCCTGACAAAAGATACGAACTTCGACACGAGCGGGATCGCTCAAATGCCCGACGATTTGACCGCGGACATTCCCATTAGATTCGTCTTGACCGGCCGAGTCGGAGGATATATTACACGATAAGGTTTTAGTTACGCCGTCACCGACTTCCTGTTTTGTCGACTACGTCTGAGTTCCAAGACGGCCCAGTAGTGCAGTACTTGCAATGTTTACACCGTCAAGCCAATCCCACTTTCTCCCCAAACAAACAATTTCTTGGCATGAGGGACAAGTCGTGCAAACACCTGCACTTTTTACAGCAGTCAAAGACCTCACAACAGGCCTGATGAAATTGGGTCATTCAACAAGCTTGGTGTTTGAGACAGTTACATGCTCGACCTTGACCTACGGCAACAGTCGCGGCATGCAATCTGCACATCGGGTATTTGGATTCAAGAATGATAGAATTCTTACCTTTTCGGTTGGCAATGCAGTTAAATGCATGGAACCTCAGTCCAACTTGGGAACTATGTCTACAGTCATCAAACTCTGTTGACATTGGGAACCATTTCTTCCTTCTGACAAACTGCAGCCACACAGAAGTTCTTTAGCCAGCCGACTAGAACAACCATCAGTTCTCGACAGCCAGCCTAATCACTTTACTGCCAATATAATACCTTGCGGTGTATAGCAGAAGAATCGTTGAGCCTGAGGAATTAAGTACGCCTGGCTAGTGCAGTCGCCGCGAACTGTGCAGGTTAGGATTGTCTTTTAGCCCCCGACAGAAAAAAAATCCCACACCTTACTGAGGATACGAACCCAGGTCTCCCGAAGGAGAATCCGGCGTTCTAGCCACTCGGCCAGCTGCTCCCGTTTCTATAATATTTTAAACCGGCCAATGTTCCTCTCAATAACATAATATCTCCGACTACAACAACTTCGGCCATCACAAATGTACAACTGTTGCCAACACGCGGGTCAAACCCAGAGGAAGCTGGGATGTCCAGATTGAATGTGTCCAGCACCAAGCAACCCAGGCGACTTTTGTATTTCTTGTTAATCTCCTCTTCAAGCTGGTGGTATACTTTAGGACTGAACACAACCAAGTGTGCGACGACCTCCATGCTGGGGTACCCATTCACAACGAGGTAGCGATCCCCAATAACTTTCACACGGTTCACATCCAGCAATGAACCTTCAAGTTGTCTTGCAACAGAGCTGACTTGACAGCAGCAGATTGTCTATTCGTGTCCATCGGATGCAGAAATACAGGCAACCTCATCTGTTCTCTCTTAGTGTATATTTCCCAACATAAAATACTTATTAATATGGTATTACATTCAATCAATCAATCATGTGCCATGCCGGAAAGCGTGGGTGGTCATGACTCGCCATTTCACTCGATCACTAGTGTCGTGGATCAGCTCAGTGTTCCTGTCTCGTCCATGCCATGTGGCCAAGCCATCCAGGTATTTTCCTCTCGGTCTTCCTCTTGGTCTGTTCCCCTCGATCTTGCCAGTTGTCACTAAGTTCTCCAACCCATTTCTTCTCATAACATGTCCAAAAAATTTTGATTGTCTACGTCTAATTTCTCTAATCAGTCTACGATGTTCATTTGTCTCCTGTAGTACTTGATCATTGGTTTTTCTGTCTGTCCATGGTATTCTTTGCATTTTCCTCAGAAACCACATTTCTGCAGCCATCAGATGCTTTTCAGCTTGACTGCTCATTGTCCAAGTTTCACATCCATACAAAAGAACAGGCTCTATGTATCCCCTCAACACTCTTTTTCTCGTTTCAATTGACATCTTTTTATTGGTCAGAATGTTTTTCATCTTGCTAAAGGCTACTCTTCGCCATGGCGATTCTTGTTCTAATCTCTTCAAGGACATCTCCCATCAGATGTTATAACTGTTCCAAGATAATTGTACCGATTCACTTGTTGAAGAATATTTCCATTTACTTGTATATTACATTTGTGTCACTTCTTCCTTCCTACTGACGACCATAACCTGAGTCTTTTTACAATTTAATTCTAACCCCAGTTGCTCACTGTGTACAACAACCGCATCTACTAATTGTTGCAGGTCCTGCGCATTGTCTGCAATTAATACTGTATCATCTGCATATCTAATGTTATTGATGTTTCGTCCTCCAATGCTGATTCCATTTATATTCCTCTACATTTCTGAAAATATTTTCACTGTATAGGGAAAAAAGATCTGGAGACATCACACATCCCTGCCTAACACCTCTCTTAATTGGCTGATACTGTCCCACTTCATTATCAATCCTTATTGCAGCTTGTTGTTTCCAATATATGTTTTTTATAAGTCTAATGTCTTTCCCATCAATTTGTAGATCTGCAAGCATATCCATCATGCTAACATGTCTAACGCTATCAAAAGCCTTTGTATAGTCAATAAAGCAAAGATGTATATCCTTGTTTACTTCTATAGCACGTTCAATAACTGTTCGCAGCATATACACAGCATTTACTGTACCCTTTCCTTCTACAAACCCACATTGTTCTTCCCCTATTTCAGGTTGTATCTTCTTCCTCATTCTTTGCATGATAATTCTTAGCAAAATCTTTGTGATGTGACTCATTATACTAATTGTTCTATGTTGATCACATTCCAAGGTTCCTGATTTCTTTGGGATTGCAATAAATATAGAGTTACATAATTCAGGAGGTATATCTCCAGTATCATATAATGTGTTCAGCAGTCTGGTGACTTGATCTAGTCCAAATTCTTCTAAAGCTTTAATCATTTCTGTTGTGATGTTATCTGCACCGGGGGCCTTGCCAGCTTTCATATGCTTAAGAACATTTCGAACCTCCATCTCCGGTATTACATTACAGTCTGTTATTACAACCCTGAAGTTATCTTAGTAACATGATTACCATTTCGCTTTTTCTCGTGTACCTGCCAAAAATAAGGGCTTCATATGTGTAAAGACCATGCAGTTAAGCAGATACGTGTTCTCACCAATAACACGCTCAGTAAACGTATATTGTGTGCGATATTATACACTATGAAGAGTCATGTATGGATTAATATAAGATAGTAACAAATCAAATAAAAGCATTGTTTCATTGCGTAAATGCCGGAACATTTCCATTTGAAAGTAGGCGTGTACAATGTTATACATATTTTTTTGTGTGTGTGTGTGTGGTTAAATTATATACCCACCGTATTTGTTATATGGATAAATAGTTATCGTTATCACCCTTACTTGCCACCTTACAATGGATTTAGATTATTGTTGTTTCCCCTCGTTGCCTCATTTCCTGTAGCTGACACACTGATTTCAACCTTTATTTTAATATTATTCACATTATTGCGAAAACAGAAATAAACGACGAAATATTAGTGAATAATGAGACTAGCATTTTGAATTATGAGTTCATAATCATTATCTTGTGCCATGCCAAATAACGTAGACGATCATGAACACGCTTATCGGTAAAGTACATGAGCACGTGACATATCTACCAGCGAGTTAATGAGTGCCCAGCATCCACTGCAATGTGTGATCAATAAGAATTAGGTCAGTAGGTTAGAGAGGGGAAACTTCTGGAATGGTCAGGTCGAAGATTGTTTTGTCTTTATTGCATACTTTTTTTTCTTTTTTTCCCATCTCGTTTTCTGATTTCTCACCTATCTTCCAATAATGTGATATTGATATTTGGAACATTTACCTATCAGTAGATCTGAAGCACACAGATCCCAGTTACAATGACCAGTCTTGACTCACTATGTAACCCTCTGTCCTACCCTAATAAACTAGTAGAAGATCTAAGCGCGTACACTCAGAGTCAAGTGGGGATCGTTAAGACAATCTGTGATAAAATATATCTAACTGTACTTTAACTGGCAAGATCGAGGAAATGGAACAAGGGGAAGACAGAGAAGTCAATAACTGGTTGGCTTGACCACGTGGCATGGTAGAGACACAAACACTGCACTGATCCACGACTCTGGTGATCGAGTGAAATGGAGAATCATGACCGCCGACGCTTATTGGCGTGGCACATGATGGATGGACTGTAACGGCAAGCGGCGGCGATTGCTGTAGATTCTTTGCTGTATATTTTCTATGCAATGATGGTCACTGGTGTGACTTATCTAACCTGCACATGACACATTTTGATTACCCTGACTATTTATCAACATTTTGAGATTCAAACAGTTTATTAACTGTTTGCACTTCACTTACAATGGGTTGTAAAAAGAGAAGGAATGCCACATTTGTTTCATCCCTGTACATCCCATAAAGTATTTCAGCTTTGTAGCACTTTCCACTTTGTCTTGTTATTTCGAAGTGTGCCTTCAACTCCAACCATTATCGAGGCATTATCTGTACCAGTTGCAGCCAAATTGACACTGAAAGAACACAAAGTCGGCATCACAGCAATAAGTCGCAGCACAGTGAGTTTACAGTTCAAATCATGTTATTATAATTTATGCGCCCTTTTACTCATTACCGGGGGGTTGCCAGATTGTTGAGCGTTGACCCAAGTCATTTCAAAGTTTAAATAATGGCAGTTACCATAATTTATGCGCGTCCGGACCAAACAAAAAATGGGTAAATGACATAAAGTAAAATCTAGAAAGTACACACAATATCCAACTCCAAATGAAAAGTATCTAGAATTGCATCCAACATCCAAACGTTAGAAAACGGTATCCAGAGGCCGGCAAAAACCTCTAGACCTGGATATAAAATATCTAGAATGGCAACCCTGAACTATTAATGTTGAAACTCTTCGCTGGCTGCCGAGGATGGGGACGGAGCTCTTATGGGAAAGCCCCGAATGCTATGGTTTCGGTTCCTTAATCAATCAATCAATCACCTATCACGGGTGAAGTAATCTAATACAGAGTATAATATTATACAATGGAATGATTAATGTATGGATTAATATATTATCGTAGAAAAACAAACAGTACAATCGTTTGATTACATAACTGCCAAATAGTTTCCAGGACAATGGTTAAGTAAAATATTATAAATATTTTTAACAAGTAAATAACCACCGTATATATTATTTGAATGAATAGCAATAGTTATTTCCCCTGCTGGCATTTATATGGATTTGATTATATTTGTTTCCCCTCATTGCCTCATTTCGTGTAGTACAGTGCATTCAAACTTTATTTTAACGTTATTCACATTATTGCGAAAACAGGAATAGGCAACAACGTGTTAGTGAAAAGTGAGACTCATATTTCGAAATATGAATTCATCTTCACCATGTGCCTTTTCAAATGTCGTAGGCGATCATGCATGTCAGCTAGCTATTCAATGAGTACACAACATCCATTGCACGATGAGATCAAGAAGAGAAAGGGAAGCCGGTTTGACAGAGGACACGCCTGGAAGGGTCAGGCCGAGCACAGCATTCGAAAGGTTTGTTCACTCGAGGACGTAGATTCTTGTGAATGATAGAGACATGTGCAAGCAACATGTAGTGAGTTTTTGTTTAAAGTATGCACCAGACTGAATGGAGGGTGACGACAACAACACCCGATAATTTTAGAGGTAGACGTTCAAGTCCTTACTATTGAGAGTTCTTCTGAGGGTATGTACTCATCTAGACTAATTGGACTGTTATTGGACATAGGGGTGCTCTAGATTTTCACAGATCAGGTCGAATGGACAACTGTGAAGGAAGAATGCGATACCTTCGCCTTAAAACATGTAGTCTGACAACGTTGGAAATGGCGGTAACTAAAGCAGTAGCCCGATTGCAGACATAGAGTGTAAACCGGCATGGCAGTAACTAAAACAGTAGTCTGACTGGAGACAGATTATAACTCGATATTGCAGTAACTAAAACAGTAGTCTGACTGGAGACAGATTATAACTCGATATTGCAGTAACTAAAACAGTAGTCTGACTGGAGACAGATTATAACTCGATATTGCAGTAACTAAAACAGTAGTCTGACTGGAGACAGATTATAACTCGATATTGCAGTAACTAAAACAGTAGTCTGACTGGAGACAGATTATAACTCGACGTGACAGTAACTAAAACAGTAGTCTGACTGGAGACAGATTGTAACTCGACGTGACAGTAACTAAAACAGTAGTCTGACTGGAGACAGATTGTAACTCGACGTGACAGTAACTAAAACAGTAGTCTGACTGGAGACAGATTGTAACTCGACGTGACAGTAACTAAAACAGTAGTCTGACTGGAGACAGATTGTAACTCGACGTGACAGTAACTAAAACAGTAGTCTGACTGGAGACAGATTGTAACTCGACGTGACAGTAACTAAAACAGTAGTCTGACTTGAGACAGATTGTAACTCAATATTGCAGTAACTAACGAAGTAACCTGGCTGGAGACAGATTATAACTCTATATTGCAGTAACTAACGGAGTAACCTGGCTGGAGACAAATTGTAACTCGACATTGCAGTAACTAACGAAGTAACCTGGCTGGAGACAAATTGTAACTCGACATGACAGTAACTAAAGAAGTAACCTGACTGGAGACAGATTGTAACTCGACATGATATGGTCCTCATAGGAACAAAGACTTTATCCACGAATCTGGTGACCGTCTGAGACGGAGAAACACAAACACCCACGCCTATCGGCATAGTGCATGATGATGAACGCTCGTTATATAGTTCCATGTAAATGTATGCATCTCAATTTCACTTACTAGCCTCTATAACTTACTCTCTATAGCTCCATGTAACTATATGCATCTCAATTTCACTTACTAGCCTCTATAACTTACTCTCTATAGTTCTATGAAACTATACGCCTGTCAATTTCACTTACTAGCCTCTATGACTATAGCTCCCAATCTGACTAGGCCATCGAAGGTTGTGGGTTCGATTCCAGACCGCATACGTCAGTTCACGAGTACATTTCTTCATCGACTCTCGAGAGGTCGTCGCTTGAACTACTGAGTTCATGCTTTGTGAGACGCTTTCCGAGCTGCGGAAAAAGACTGAGCTATATGAGATAACAACTCGGTGCAATGCGACTTTTTTCCCCCCTCTATAGCTCCATGTAACTGTATGTCTCTCTTTGTCTCTTTTACTAGCCTCAATAACTTACTCTCTATACCTCCATGTAACTGTATGTCTCTCTTTGTCTCTTTTACTAGCCTCAATAACTTACTCTCTATACCTCCATGTAACTGTATGTCTCTCTTTGTCTCTTTTACTAGCCTCAATAACTTACTCTCTATACCTCCATGTAACTGTATGTCTCTCTTTGTCTCTTTTACTAGCCTCAATAACTTACTCTCTATACCTCCATGTAACTGTATGTCTTTCTTTGTCTCTTTTACTAGCCTCAATAACTTACTCTCTATACCTCCATGTAACTGTATGTCTCTCTTTGTCTCTTCTACTAGCCTCAATAACTTACTCTCTATACCTCCATGTAACTGTATGTCTCTCTTTGTCTCTTTTACTAGCCTCAATAACTTACTCTCTATACCTCCATGCAACTGTATGTCTCTCTTTGTCTCTTTTACTAGCCTCAATAACTTACTCTCTATACCTCCATGTAACTGTATGTCTCTCTTTGTCTCTTTTACTAGCCTCAATAACTTACTCTCTATACCTCCATGTAACTGTATGTCTCTCTTTGTCTCTTTTACTAGCCTCAATAACTTACTCTCTATACCTCCATGTAACTGTATGTCTCTCTTTGTCTCTTTTACTAGCCTCAATAACTTACTCTCTATAGCTCCATGTAACTGTATGTCTCTCTTTGTTTCTTTTACTAGCCTCAATAACTTACTCTCTATACCTCCATGTAACTGTATGTCTCTCTTTGTCTCTTTTACTAGCCTCAATAACTTACTCTCTATACCTCCATGTAACTGTATGTCTCTCTTTGTCTCTTTTACTAGCCTCAATAACTTACTCTCTATAGCTCCATGTAACTGTATGTCTCTCTTTGTCTCTTTTACTAGCCTCAATAACTTACTCTCTATAGCCCCATGTAACTGTATGTCTCTCTTTGTCTCTTTTACTAGCCTCAATAACTTACTCTCTATACCTCCATGTAACTGTATGTCTCTCTTTGTCTCTTTTACTAGCCTCAATAACTTACTCTCTATAGCTCCATGTAACTGTATGTCTCTCTTTGTCTCTTTTACTAGCCTCAATAACTTACTGACTATACCTCCATGTAACTGTATGTCTCTCTTTGTCTCTTTTACTAGCCTCAATAACTTACTCTCTATAGCTCCATGTAACTGTATGTCTCTCTTTGTCTCTTTTACTAGCCTCTATAACTTACTCTCTATAGCTCCATGTAACTGTATGTCTCTCTTTGTCTCTTTTACTAGCCTCAATAACTTACTGACTATACCTCCATGTAACTGTATGTCTCTCTTTGTCTCTTTTATTAGCCTCTATAACTTACTCTCTATAGCTCCATGTAACTGTATGTCTCTCTATGTCTCTTTTACTAGCCTCAATAACTTACTCTCTATAGCTCCGTGTAACTGTATGTCTCTATATGTCTCTTTTACTAGCCTCAATAACTTACTCTCTATAGCTCCATGTAGCTGTATGTCTCTCTATGTCTCTTTTACTAGCCTCAATAACTTACTCTCTATACCTCCATGTAACTGTATGTCTCTCTATGTCTCTTTTACTAGCCTCAATAACTTACTCTCTATAGCTCCATGTAACTGTATGTCTCTCTATGTCTCTTTTACTAGCCTCAATAACTTACTCTCTATAGCTCCATGTAACTGTATGTCTCTCTATGTCTCTTTTAATAGCCTCAATAACTTACTCTCTATAGCTCTATGTAACTGTATGTCTCTCTATGTCTCTTTTAATAGCCTCTATAACTTACTCTCTATAGCTCCATATAACTGTATGTCTCTCTGTGTCTCTCTTACTAGCATCTATAACTTACTCTCTATAGCAGTAGTTCTCAACAGGTGGGGAATTCCCTTCAACGATGAGAGAGAGAGAGAGAGAGAGAGAGAGAGAGAGAGTGAGAGAGAGAGAGAGAGAGAGAGAGAGAGAGAGAGAGAGAGAGAGAGAGAGAGAGAGAGAGAGAGAGAGAGAGAGAGAGATTAAGATTATTTCTAGATCGCATTAATCCAATAACCGTTTACTTGATATTGTTTTTCCCTCTATACTTTACGGTTCTGTATTTCTGGCTCTTCTGAAATTCGTTTTATAACGTAAGCAGACCTGCCCATCACGTTTTATGTAGACGACCAGACTTGTTCTAGTATGTGTTATTAAATTTAGCTTCCATGTTTACGTATACTGTGTAGGGGCGGGAGGTGGAAAGGGGGGGGGGTGATGATGGGAAGGTAATACGAAGGAAAGGGGGGGGGGGGGGGTTACATTCTGAACATAAGGTGAAGGAGTGCATGGGCCAAAAAAAGTTTGAGGACTACTGCTCTATAGCTTCATTTATCTGTATATCCCACTGACATATGCCTGGGTCAGTGACATTGAGGTGAGTGACCCTGGTAGCGAGACTACGAGAAAAACAACCAGCCATGAGAAATAATGGTGAGGGTAGATGGAGACCCCAAGGGTGGATGGGGGGAGAGAGAGTTTAGTTTTTGGTGAAGTCAGAGGACTGGGGGGCAGTTTATGTTTTGACGCCGAGCAGATCGGTAGTTGAAGAAGTGGGAGCTTAGACTGACTGCGGTCAGATCTTTTGTTGTGTTGTTCTCCCAGTTGTGAATGCAGGTCTGAACCCAGAGTGGGTTGAATAGTTAGTGGAGACTAGACCCAGTGTGTGGGTGTATTGTGTGAGGTCCAGCGGTGGATAGTAGCTGGATTAACTGTCTTATGGATTTGAGATGACGCAGGCCGTGAGAAGACAGTGATGTGTACGTGTTAAATTGTGAGGAGGATATTTATATTCTATGGATTATATTGTTTCTGGATATATAAGGATGTTCCGTTTGTCCGTGTTCTTTCTGCAATAAAGGATTATGTGCGCCAACTCAATCTTGTTTAATGACTGGTGAATGTGCACTGCGGGGGTGAGTTATATTGTAAGACAGTTAGATAGCTCAATTGACACACCAGGAGCATCGTTACCTAGACAACGACCATATCACGCACTTATCATCAAGAACTTCGTGATATTATCTGAGGGCTCTCCGGTCAAGGACGACGGGGATATATTATATTATATGGGAGCTCGTCGCTTAGTAAAGATCTTCTGATGGTTACATTCTGTCAAGGAAAACGGTGTAATGTTGTATTATCTGGGAAACTTCGTACGGTCAAGAACAATATAGACATTGTTGTCATTCTGTTATCTGTGAACTCGGCGATTAGAGAGATTATTATTATTAAATTCAAAGACAATACGCAAGCTAGCAGACGGGGCACGGAAAAACCAGTGTTGAATCCAGAGTGTGGCTAGGGCAGAGTGCGGGTGTGTTAAGGACAGGGGCACGAAAGGCCACCACGGCACATCAAAAACTATTCAGCGCGCGACGTCACAGATCAACCGGGAGAGTGGACTACGGTTACGGGTTAGTCACTAGTCACAAACAGCGGCACAGAAAAGTCGGCGCTATGATAACTAGCCGGACTATATCCTGACAGGTGTGTGTGGGTGTGACGAAGACAGGATTGAACACCACAGATAACAGACAGTTCACGTGAAGGTCAACAGTACAGGTAAAATTGGATACCAGGAAGTATTGCTGCAGCTAGCAGGGACGCCAGAGAATTAACGCAGACAGGCGCTTGTGTTTATAGGTCAAGTGAACAGCACAGGTGAAAAGGCCCGACAGGGGCGGGTCAGTCCTGTGCGCATTGAAGACAGGTGTGTGTGGTGAGGTCAATACACTGTGTGGTCGCAGGTAGACTGGTCAAGATTTTCGACGCAGTCAACAGGACGGAGGGTACGCCAGCGACCAGTTACTGGGGAAGTACATGTTTGGAAAACTCTCGGGAAGGAGAGTTAACATGGATGTTTAGGATACACAGAATTGACATTTGCTGATTCACCGGGAGGGGTGACAGACGTGGGTAGTAACGGTACCCCTACTACAGCCGTGCTGGGGCAGAAGTGGAAAGTGTTTGTGTATGACGGAAAAAGTCTCCGGTCAGTTTACAGACAGATTAAGTGTGTATTATTGTGACAAAGAGTACCCGACTTGAGGTGTCCGGCAATGTCAAGGCCGATGCGGTGGAAATTTACTAAAATTTTCCACTGGAGAACTGGATAAACAAGTTGTTTTGAAAGAAAGCCAGACTTTATGTTCGTCTTTGTTCAATCCCTTTGTGATCATTACCCTGTTATGAGCAAACAATTTTAACGTGTCGTCACCGCATCCGTGGGTGCATACAATTGCTAAAAAGTAAATTACTATACACAGTGAAAGCGTTGGACATATGCTGCCATTTCTTTTGGTGAACTCATTACATATATGATACGGACTGTGGTGAAACAAGACGTTTGGATTATTACTTTGTTGTCACCTTGTTGGGAAAGTACAATAACGTTACGGACTGTGTCGTGACAGAACATTTTGGATAATCACTATCATCTTCAACTTTTGTCAACAGTTGGAATTTATGATCACCACGTGAAATTCAGTAACCACTCAACAAATCAATCAGTCGTTTTGGGAATTTAGCGTCGTGGATATCTCGGAATGTTAACCAACAGACACTTCCAGCCTATTGTGAAAAACTATTAACAGCAAAATAAGAACGTTTGGCGACGGATTAATAAGCACATTAGTGTCGGCCAGCCATTTCGACATTTTGTTTGCCCTCATCGTTTTAACTGTCGTTATCGTTTATGTACTTATATATATATATATATATATATATATATATATATATATATATATATATATATATATATATATATATATATATATATATATATATATATATATATATATATACTAGCTGACCCGGCCCGGTTTCGCCCAGGCCCTGGAGGGGATCTATCTATCAGTCTGTCTGTCTGCTTGTTTGTCTGTCTGTCTGTCTGGCTGACCCGGCCCGGCCGCACCCAATCCCTGGTGGGGAGCATCTCATTTAATTCATATAAGTAGTCATATAAGCTCTCCCGTTCCCGACTATCTGTCTGTCTGTCTGTCTATCTGTTTGTCTGTCTGTCTGACCCGGCCCGGCTTCATCCAGTCCCCGGTGGGGGGGGGCATCTCATTTAATTCATATACGTAGTCATATAAGCTCTCCCGTTCTCGACTATCTGTTTGTCTGTCTATCTGTCTGTCTGTCCCGGCCCGGCTTCACCCAGTCTTTGGTGGGGAGCATCTCATGTAATTCATATACGTAGTCATATAAGCTCTCCCGTTCCCGACTGTCTGTCTGTCTATCTGTCTGTCAGACCCGACCCGGCTTCACCCAGTCCCTTGTGGGGAGCTTGCCATTTAATTCATATAAGTAGTCAAATAAGCTTCCGTTCCCGACTATCTGTCTGTCTGTCTATCTATCTGACCCGGCGTGGTTTCGCCCAGCTCCTGGCGCACAGTAACTTAAAAGAATGTCCTTCCACACACCATTCATTTTTTTTAATGAAAACTGTTTTTAATCACCGACATGACAGTTGATAAGTTCTTTAAGCAGAAAAAGATGGGTTACAATGTTATGCATTATGCATTATTTTTATGAAAACTTTGAAAATGCCTTAAAGATTATATCATTATTTATTATAACTTGTTTGCCTGAAAATAACTATAGACAAAGAGTTTAACAATAGTGCAAGTAAGTCCAACAATATGACTATAAAGTATATAGAAATGTTATTAAAAGTTATGCCCCTTGAAATAACTTTTCTAGAGTGAAGTCCCCCTGCTATATAGAAATGATATAATGAAAAATGAAAAAGTAAATGTTATTAAATAAGTAGAAGATTTTACACTAAGAATCTATTATAGTCGGTTCCACAGGAATGAAAGGAAGCCGTGTAGAAAATTTCATCTCAATCGGATGTACCGTTATCGAACGCATCCAATACACACAACCAAACAAAGTCACATACACTCTGTTTTATAGTTATAGATATGGATATGTTATTACATGTAATTGTTGGATAGGCATTTTAATGCAATTTCTATCTATCATAGGCGTTGCAAAACGTGGTTCTTGTGCTCACGATATTTTTGTAAGGACAACGCTAAAAAAGTTAGTGGGGTGTGCATTGGCATTGTGGTCCTAACTAATATCTAGATGCCGGTGTGTATTGCGTCAAATCTGTGAATTATTGATTTGAGATTCCTTCATTTTCGTCTTATTATTTTTATGTTTGATATTTTATTTCTTTGAGTATATATGTGTTATTATTGTAACTCCTTGCGACTAATTCTGCTATATAGACTGTTTTCGGTGTCAGTTTACATATATTACGCGCACTGTGGTCGTCCCTACACAAGCTTGTGAATGTTACTGTGGTTTATTTCTTTGTGATCACCGTCTCCGTGTACTTGGCTTGTGCGTCTAACGTTTTATAGACAACACTTACTGTTATCATTCATTCGTTTGTATGTGTAGTTACATGTATGTTTAACAATATTTCCAGAAATTTTATACAACTATTTGCGATATATACGAGGGAGTATAGGTGATATTCCCTCCTCACTACCTAGTGCTTGTAAAGTGACTGGGTGAGCACAGAGTGATATTATTAGTTCTACGGATTTACGTACAGTCTTAGTGGAGGTGTACTTAGGGAAAGTACACAAAGACTAGCAGGAGAGTCTTTACATTTATAGTTGGCTGAAAGACAGCAACGTGTCCACAAGTACAAGATGCCTACTTTAATGGAATATATTGAAGCAGGTGAAAGGTTAGGCCTGAAGGGTAAAGAGTTACAGGAGTATGTAGAAGCAAAAGAACAAAAACACGCTGAAAGAGAACAAAGACAAGCCGAAAGAGAACAGAGACAGGCAGAACTCGAGGCCAAACGCCTACAGGAAGAAAAGTTAGCTAAGAGAGAACAAAGACAGGCCGAAATGGAAAACAAGCGTCTACAGGAAGTAAAGTTAGCTGAAATAGAAAACAAGCGTCTACAGGAAGAGAATGAGACACAAATGCAAATGGAAATTGAGAAATAGAAACTCAAGTGTCAAATGGAAACTGAAATTGCTCTCAGAAAATTAGAACTATCATCAAAAGGTCAAAGTGAGGAAGGCAGAAGACCTTCACAGTCATCACAAAGATTGAAATTGCCATATTTTACAGACCGGGACCATCTTGAATCCTATCTGGGAAGATTCGAAGCATCAGCGAAAAGTGTTAGGTATTCCAGAGGGAGAGTATGCGATGCGACTTTGGCGAGTATCTTACGAGTAAGGCCCTAGATACAATGTTTAATTTACCTGTGGAAGAAAGAAACAACTACACTATTTTGCGTCAACGTCTGCTTACAAAGTTCCAACTAACTGAGCATGGATATAGAACAAAGTTTAGACAGTAGGGCCAGAGACAAATCAAGATTTCACAGATTTTGTTAATACATGTAAAGAACACATTTAACAAATGGATGGAGCTTGCAGAAGTAGGGAAAGATTTTAATAAATTAGTGGATTTAATGTTAAGAGACAAGGTAGTATCTGCATGCAATACAAACTTAGTATCTTTCTTTGAGGAACGTAAGCCAAAGGACATATGCACAATGTCACAGTTAGGGCAAAACTACATGACTGCACATCCAAACAGTTCTATTGTAGACTAATGAGTGAGGAAATAGTCTGTGCAGCGTACACTAAACAGGACCAGAATCCAGTTATCAGACAAAGGGCGAAAAGTGTGGATTCAGCACAGACGTATGAACAACAAGAGTCTCAAGATAATGGTTTCCGTGGCAACCATTTTAGCAGAGCAGGACGGTACCCATACAAAAGGGGGAACTTTCAGAGACGTCCAAATAGTTATGCCGGATGTTGGAATTGTGGGAGCTGGAGACACAAGGCAGCACAAGTGTGATGCACAACCATCCAGTGAGCCAACAAGTAACGCAAGGAAGGAGATCATCTGTTTCAAATGTGGAAAGAAGGGGCATGTCAGCCATCAATGTAGGATGAGAGAAACAGAGCACTCAAATGCAGCGCAAGTAATTGAGACGCTGAACAATGAAAATTGTAGTGGATGTAAACCTCTTTTTGAGAAAGACGGTCAGCCAGTCTTAATATGTGGTCACACAGTTAAAGCAGGATCAGCAGTGCATGAAGGATGAAGTCTGAAGATGCACCATGGATTTGTTAATGATTTGCCAGCGTTAACAATTAGGGACTCCGGATGTATGCCCATCGGAGTTAGAAAGAGTTTAGTGCATCCCTCGGATTACACAGGGAAAAAGATTAGATCCATCACATTTAATGGGACAGTAGAATTCTACCCATTAGCCGTGATAACAGTGAAAACACCATATATCACAGGAAGAGTGACAGCGTGTGTTCTGGACGCACCAGTGGCGGATTTGATCATAGGAAATGTAGCAGGAGTTAAAGATTGTACAGTAGATAAAGTAGTTTATTGGGACCAGATACATAGTGTAAGTAGTAACGGGGTAGTTACTAAAAGAAAACCTAAATTAGAGAGTATAGCTGAAGAAAAAGAGGCACTTGAAGTAAACACAGAGGACAACGATAGGACAGCTGAGCAGGTGAGAATGGATCTCAAAGATAGCTGTAGGGAATCCCAGAGACAAGATACTACTCTCGACAAATGTTTCCAGGGGTGTACTAAAGTGAGACATAGGCAATCAAAGAAGGGTTGATGGTGCTTCGGAAGGAAGAACAATACTCTCACTCGCCGGCTTTCAGATGACGTAACGGCATGCGGGCAAGGAGTGGTACCCTTAGCATATAGAGACCAAGATATATTAGATCAGCTCAGGATAGTGCATGTGCAGCGCACACAGGTATAAGGTGTATGCAGCAGAGAGCAAGGTGCCAGGGACATGGGCCAAGATTGAATAAAGAGTTCAGACTAAACAGAGACTGCAGTGTAACGGTGCAATATGCAGATAGGAGAGTTGAGTCAGGCCAAAAGAGTATTCGCGACATCACGGACCCAGGGTTAGGGATAGCATACAGATGTTGTAAATATATGGGCACCATGAGGAATAGGTACAAGAAAGGTAGATACATCATCGACAGAAATAGATGGAGATTTGATGCAAGAAAAGAACCACCTGATACAGGGTCGGTACACAAATAGGTTGTGTCTTCTTGGGGATGTTATTAGACTTGCAGGTACACTGATATTATGTTCCCTATGATATGTTTATTATTATTATTATTATTATTATTATTATTATTATTATTATTATTATTATTATTATGTGAGATACTAGTCATGTATTGGTACACAAGATGTAAAGTGTTGGTATTGATGTGTGGGGAATATGGGAGTGTACTATGAGCATTTGATGTATTATTTAATGTGGTAGCTAAAGTAAGATGGAGTCATACTTAGGGCTACCAAGGCAATATGTCTGGGTCACATAGTTGATAAGTATTAGTCTCCCAACATTTGAAAACGATGTTTTCTTTTAAGAGGGGGGTAATGACATATGCCTGGGTCAGTGACATTGAGGTGAGTGACCCTGGTAGCGAGACTACGAGAAAAACAACCAGCCATGAGAAATAATGGTGAGGGTAGATGGAGACCCCAAGGGTGGATGGGGGGAGAGAGAGTTTAGTTTTTGGTGAAGTCAGAGGACTGGGGGGCAGTTGATGTTTTGACGCCGAGCAGATCGGTAGTCGAAGAAGTGGGAGCTTAGACTGACTGCGGTCAGATCTTTTGTTGTGTTGTTCTCCCAGTTGTGAATGCCCAGCCTGAACCCAGAGTGGGTTGCATAGTTAGTGGAGACTAGACCCAGTGTGTGGGTGTATTGTGTGAGGTCCAGCGGTGGATAGTAACTGTATGTCTCTCTGTGTCGTTATCGCTCTATTTCTTTGTGTGTGATGTATATGTGTGTGTAGGAGTTTGCAGTTTGCATGACACCCTCTGCACCCTGGCCAAAACAAGTGCTGATATTTATAAAGCCACGTTTTGATCTTAGTCGCCAGTTGTGACATTTTGTAGGTATCGCCGTTCCCACAGGGGCCAGAGTCACCTACGGCCGTGTGTGTCATACAGTTGACCTCAGCTGGTGGCCCTGACAAGATCAAGTCAGATACTACACATAGATCTTAGGCATAAGACCGGGTGCAATTACAAGGTACAATCGTGTGTACCTGACAAAAACTGCCATCATAGGCAACACTGTATCACTATAGTAAAGCAGATAATTATTATGACTTATCACTCTTTAAGTAACCTAATGTTGTGTACGATATTATACAATTTAGAAAAGGCATGTATGGATTAATATAAGAAACTAAATAACAAATATATACAGATTCTTTGATTGCAAATAACAAACGGAGGGCTTCTATGAAAAGAGGGACATAAAACGTAATACATTTAAAGTTATTGGTAAATAACCACCGTGTTTGTGATATGAATAAATAACTTTCGTTATCTCCCTTGCTGGCCGCCCTAACGTGGATTTATGGGAATTATTTCCCCTCATTACCTCATTTCTTGGACTAACTTGTTGACCTGTCGTCCTTGACTTGGGGACATACATTACAAGTACCTCTGAAGTCGTAGTGGGTTAGCCTGATTACGAGGGACACTGTTAATAGGAAAAGCTAAATACACTTAAACACTGAGTGATGGCCGCTACTTATAGACACACACAGCAGACAAATAATCAGACAAACAATGACATCACAACAATGTCACACAAGAACGAAACAGAGAAAAACAACCAGTCATAAATGCCGAGAGACATCCACTCACGCACAGACACGCATACAACCAGACATAAAGATAGACAGATAGTTAACCAGACAACCGTCAGTCAGATATGGTGATGTTTTTAACAGCCGATAGTGGATATTGACCCCAATTTCGCCTTGTGCATTTTGTGTTTTTGTAAGAATATGTTACATTGGTAGAGGAAGGTGACTATTTGACACCACTGCGCCTCGCTTGTCCCCACATATCATTCAGTTGACCTCTGCTTGTGACCCTGGCGGGATCAAGTCAAGATACTACACTTTGATGTTAACCAAAAGAGCCGAATGCAATTACAGGGTACATGCTTGTACCTGCCAAAAATAATACATCTTAGAATGATTGCAGCCTTACTGTTAAGCAGATAAGTTTCGGACCTATCAATCTTTAAGTATCTGGCCACTCCCTGCTGAATGTGATTATAACTCTGCACAAGTCTGACTGCTCCGCTTGCACTCTGGCCCACTCCGCTCCTCGTCTAATGTTCTCCAAGATGCACACTTGTCTGATCGTATCCTCCGCCTCAGCCATCCATGATTTCCCTCTTATCAAACGCTGACCCGTAACGGCGTCCAGCGCCTCATGCAACGGGTGATCTGTGTCTGCAGCTACTCTGAGGTATGCCTTCGTCTGCATCACCTTGAGCCTACCAGCAACAGTTGGCAACCCAATGATGTAAATCATACACCCTACTGGGGTGTCTCAGGTGCATCCCAGAATGACTCGCATAGCTTCGTTCTGTATGCGCTCTAATTTCACCAGCTAACTCTTTGAGACAGTGAGCAGTCCTAGTCCATAATCAATTACTGAAAGGATCAAGTGCTGGTATAGTGTTAAAAGCATGCTCTGCTCTGTGTCAATTGCAGTCATAGTTTTAAGTGCATTGAGTCCCTTTTGAGATCTTGTCACAACCGTCTCCACAAGGTCCTTGAAGGACAGGCTCCTGTCAAATGTGATTCCCAGATACTTCAGTTTGTTCTCTCTGTTGACGCTTCTACCATCTATCGTGAGGCTTGGACATCATCTCTCACAATTCCTGTTGTCCAGAGAGCACCACAAAACAGCCGCCTTTTCCGGGTGGATGACAGCACTCATTTCAATGCACCAGTCAATCACTTTGTCTATGTCGCCTGTAACTCCTGGGCTGTTTTCTACCTATCTCTCACCTGCCTATATGCAAGAATATCATCTGCATCAACCAGAGGTTGATTGCAACGTCCTGCAAGAGACATGGAACACTTCAGCGGTCGGCTTGGCCGAAAGGATAAGAGCGCTCGTATTTTACAACTTCCGGTGAGATGACGACGTTGCTGCGGGGTCATCCATTATACCTGTCAGGTCAGTTGCTCTTCAACGTTGACTTATTGTTAGAAAGCATTGGCAAACTACGGAACGTAAACTTAGACAATCAACATGGGGTGGGGGTCGATCGCAACATCTTGCAAAGGACAGGCAACATTTCTAACTCCTTCAGACTCAAAAACTACCAGCATGGCCTAGAGGAAGTCAATGTCGCACCTCTCTCTCTCTCTCTTGTCTTTGACTTGACATTCGCAGACAATGGCCAACAAATAGGCGATGCACATTAAGGTCGTAAGGTCGCTATCCTGCAATTAATTTAAGTATTGTACCTCAACCACAAAGACATTACCACCATCAACAATAACAAACATCACTACAACACAACCATCAAAATCAATAACATAGCCAAGAACAACAATAGGCAAGGTTCAATCAACAACTAGCAGGTTTATGCAGATGAAGAATTAAACCGGACAGAAGACGGGTCCCCCGTTGCTACCCTGAACACAACTTCTAATTATAAACAGGGGCAGCTTGATTACGAGTTCTGATGGCAAACTGGAACGCAATGTCCTCAAACCGCTGCCCAGGACAGCACTGGTATTCCTTACTGTTCTTTTCCGAACGCATTGTCAGAATGTCGTAGTTTGGATTCGGGACGTAATCATACAAGCTAATGTCGGCCACATGGTTAGATAACACTATGGTTAGGCTACTGTGTGTCCATGACCCGAACGTTAGCGTGCAGTTTGCACCACTGTCACTATCGACGTTTTGAAGGTCGCAGGTGACGCGCACTCGCACATTTGGTTGATACAACACGTAACCGCCACTTTCTACAACAGCTTGATTCGGTGAGAGCACTTCCTGTGAGCTGGCAGCGTTGTAGATGGTGATGTCTGGCATCCAGAGGAAATCAGTTCGCAGACGTACGCTCGTCTCATTAAATCCATCCAGGCTTACATTCCAGGCGAGAGCTGGGTTGTGCCAGGACATTCCCAGCCAAAATACAATATCGATCTCGTTTCTATCCCTGTCCACATCGATGATGTTGGTGAGGCCCAGAACTGATATTCACTGCCACGGGTACGCCATTGGTGTCTGCTATAGGTATGATATCCGGATCAGAAGCATGTCTCAGGTAGGAGATTATTGGTGTCTGCCTGAGTTTGACGGCGGCTGAGAATGAGCCTGCTGGAAAACAAATAGAAGTGTGTGTGTATATATATATATATATATATATATATATATATATATATATATATATATATATATATATATATATATATATATATATATATAATAAGAAGATCATGTTACAGGCCTTAAGACGTACAAGACATGTCCCATATTATTATAGACCAATCGTGACTGGGTATGTGATATGTGGTCTGCATGGCCTGTACTCACCCAAGACATTGCTGGCACCCATTGTAGGCTGAGTCGACATTCAGTCCATTTAAAGGGGGGGGGGGGGGGGCTGAGTGGTCTCGAGGTATGGTGTCCGTCTCGAGTGCTAGAGGTCCCCAGTTCAAGCCCTGGCGAGGGCCGGACCTTTTCACGTGGACTTCTTGTAACAAAATTTCCCCTGGTCTCTGGGTAGTGAGATCGGACGCCCGTGTGTATTGTTGCGCACGTAAAAAATCCCTTGGCAGTTGGAAATCGAAAAATAGTAGCCTAACGGCTCTGCCCGAGGAAAGTTTCGAGTTAAAAGTCTATCCAAAGTATTTTAGGATCCTTTCCGGTGCTACTGAGTTAGTGCACTGAGCTGAGATTCGCTGGACTCAGGCTTGACTTAGGAGTAGAGCGGAGCACTTATGGGTTACACACGTGTGCCGTGATGTTGATCCGTCGACTAAACTAACAACTAAATATCGACTAAATTAAGCCCATTTAAATTTGTAAACATCCGAAAACGTGGAACTGTGAATCGTAGCCATACCCAACAGGTCAGCAGACGAGTGTCTAGTCACTAGGCTACCGTGAGCTACTTAGTAAGTGTAACGTGGTCGTGAGAAACATCATTCTTCTGATATCATCATCATCATCATCATCATCATCATCATCATCATCATCATCATCATCATCATCATCATCATCATCATCACGACAATCACATTCAGTATACTACTGGAGGGTCATGCGTGGCTGAACCAGTGTTTGCGTTATTCTCTCCGGGTCAATCCTAGCTGCGCTACCGCTGTTCTCTTCCATTAATAGATTTTATCACTATCTACTGCTACTTAATAATACGATACTGTCCCTAAACTCTTGGGTAGTGAATTACGATGCATAACCTTATCGGACAATTGCGAAAAACTGAAGGTGCAGTGTGCGCATGAAATGATTAAATGCCATGGGATGATTAATCGTCTTATGTGACTTGTTGTATGTGCCACGGACTTATATATCGGCAAAATATTGCCATTGCGTTAAAACACAACATAACAACACAACTGGTACCATATTAACAACTGTTCAGTCATAACTGTGACGCACCATGTCTCCCTTTTTCCGTCATCCATTGTTGTTTGGTCCAATCATGCTTGTTACTTGTCACTGTCTCTGTTAAGACCGTGAGACCGCTGTTCTGGCACACGTATTATAAATGGAGGTCGGGATGTCAATTTTGTCCATTGCTCTTAGCCCCCCACAGCAGCCCAGCCCGTAAGCCTACCTGCTAATTGTTTCCTCTTACGCCCGCATGTCCTGGCCCATAAATTAAACTATACATATTGACCTTCTCGGAGATTCGAGCCGTTGTTTTCTGGCCAAGCCCATTTCGATCTCCTTCAGCAAAATCACGGAATCGCTAGGGAAACATGCATAGTTTGACCCCTGTGTCTTCACCTATGTTATTGCCTATATTACTACCATGAAGTCCATACTCCTCGAAATCACGGGTTCTGAAAACGCAAAGGAGTGGTTGTTCACAATGTCCTCCTTGCGTTCCTCGTCATCTTTTCCTCAGTTCGATCTTAATATATATATATATATATATATATATATATATATATATATATATATATATATATATATATATATATATATATATATATATATATATATATATATATATACATATATCTCTGTGCGCATGTCCGTGTGCGTCTATTTGGGTGTCTGTGTATACCAGCGTGAGTGCGTGTCTGCGTTAAATGGTGCATGTGAGTATAGCTCTATATGTTCCTGTGGCTATGTTTATGTGTGTGTAACTGAATGAATGCATTTATATAGGTTGCTTGGCTTGTGTGTTGACTGCTTGGCTGACCGACTGTTTAGTTAGATACCTATTTGTTTCGTTTGATGGCAAGGTTGTTTGATTAGCTGGCTGGGTTTGTTAGCCGGCTTCTTCGGTGAACTGGTTGCTTGTTTGGTTTGTCGGCTGGATTGGTCGGCTGGTTGGATGTTTCGTTGGCTGGTTGGATGTTTCGTTGGCTAGTTGGATGTTTCGTTGGCTGGCTGGATGTTTCGTTGGCTGGCTGGATGTTTCGTTGGCTGACTGGATGTTTCGTTGGCTGGTTGGATGTTTCGTTGGCTGGTTGGAGGTTTCGTTGGCTGGCTGGATGTTTCGTTGGCTGGCTGGATGTTTCGTTGGCTGGCTGGATGTTTCGTTGGCTGGTTGGATGTTTCGTTGGCTGACTGGATGTTTCGTTGGCTGGTTGGAGGTTTCGTTGGCTGGCTGGATGTTTCGTTGGCTGGTTGGATGTTTCGTTGGCTGGTTGGATGTTTCGTTGGCTGGTTGGATGTTTCGTTGGCTGGTTGGAGGATTCGTTGGCTGGTTGGATGTTTCGTTGGCTGACTGGATGTTTCGTTGGCTGACTGGATGTTTAGTTGGCTGGTTGGATGTTTCGTTGGCTGGTTGGATGTTTCGTTGGCTGGTTGGATGTTTCGTTGGCTGGTTGGATGTTTCGTTGGCTGGTTGGATGTTTCGTTGGCTGGTTGGATGTTTCGTTGGCTGACTGGATGTTTCGTTGGCTGACTGGATGTTTCGTTGGCTGGTTGGATGTTTCGTTGGCTGGTTGGATGTTTCGTTGGCTGGTTGGATGTTTCGTTGGCTGACTGGATGTTTCGTTGGCTGGTTGGATGTTTCGTTGGCTGGTTGGATATTTCGTTGGCTGGTTGGATGTTTCGTAGTCTGGTTAGATGTTTCGTTGGCTGGTTGGATATTTCGTTGGCTGGTTGGATGTTTCGTTGGCTGGTTGGATGTTTCGTTGGCTGGTTGGATGTTTCGTTGGCTGGCTGGTTGGATGTTTCGTTGGGTGGTTGGATGTTTCGTTGGCTGGTTGGATGTTTCGTTGGCTGGTTGGATGTTTCGTTGGCTGGTTGGATGTTTCGTTGGCTGGCTTATTGGATGTCTAGTTTGCTGGCTGGTTGGATAGCTGGCCGACTGATTGTTTGGTCTGCTGGCTGGTTTAATTACCTGGTTAGTTGATTGATTGGCTGGCTGTTTGAATGCTTGGTTGACTACATCAACACTGCTGCTGCAACTACTACAACTCATAATAATAATTATAACACAAACAACAACAACAGTGACGTGAACAACAACACTAAAAAGCGGTACCAAACACACAAAAAAGAAAATAAACCTGAGACCTAGTAGAATCATCAACATCAGCATTCCGTCCTTGGGCGCCATGTTGATCACGTGTGAAGCAACAGCACAACCACTCTTCTCTATATATACACCTCAACAGGAACCAGATGAGAAGGTAGTGAACCTAATCTTTGCTAAAGAAAACAGTCAACATCTGCTAGCCATGTGTCCAATTAAGTACGCGGGGGATAAGTGGTGAATTAAGTAGAGTGGGTGATCAAGGACAGTTTAGTAGCTAATAGGCCAGGATATCAAATCTATGCGTTATTTACCAGATGTTGTTTTCCCTTCTGTATACCGTCATTATTATCAACATCCCGTGGCTGTCCTGCGCAGAATTTTCGCCCCAGAACAGTCTGTCAAAATGTTATGATAAGCCGGATGCCCCGACAATGGTATTCTCGTGTGGGAATTATCTATTACATATTGAATTCATCTACGTTGTAGTCATCTTGTCTGCTTCCCCGGTACACCTCCATCCATAGTTATCTTTTCCGGGCATTTATGGTTTTTAAAACGCCACAATATTTTTTTATTTTTTTATTGCTCAAATATATTGAACCATGATCGATTAAGCGATTCCAGCCGTTGCTATGTACACAGAAGGACTTCTTCTTATATCTGAGACCTCCGTGGGGACAAGGTTCTCCGCACTGGAACAATATCAGTGACTATGCACCTAATGTTTCATCCCAAGTATTACTTATGTATTCACAACATATATTACTCTGCAGTATGCACCTGATGTTTCAGCCCAAGTATTACTCATGTATTCACAACATATATCACTCTGCAGTATGCACCTAATGTTTCAGCCCAAGTATTACTCATGTATTCACAACATATATCACTCTGCAGTATGCACCTAATGTTTCAGCAAAAGTAGTACTCATGTATTCACAACATATATCACTCTGCAGTATGCACCTGATGTTTCAGCCCAAGTATTACTCATGTATTCACAACATATATCACTCTGCAGTATGCACCTAATGTTTCAGCCCAAGTATTACTCATGTATTCACAACATATATCACTCTGCAGTATGCACCTAATGTTTCAGCAAAAGTAGTACTCATGTATTCACAACATATATCACTCTGCAGTATGCACCTGATGTTTCAGCCCAAGTATTACTCATGTATTCACAACATATATCACTCTGCAGTATGCACTTGATGTTTCAGCCAAAGTATTACTCATGTATTCACAACATATATTAGTCTGCAGAGTGCACCTAATGTTTCATCCCAAGTATTACTCATGTATTCACAACATATATTACTCTGCAGTATGCACCTGATGTTTCAGCCCAAGTATTACTCATGTATTCACAACATATATCACTCTGCAGTATGCACCTAATGTTTCAGCCCAAGTATTACTCATGTATTCACAACATATATCACTCTGCAGTATGCACCTGATGTTTCAGCCCAAATATTACTCATGTATGCACAACATATATTAGTCTGCACTATGCACCTAATGTTTCAGCCCAAGTATTACTCATGTATTCATAACATATATCACTCTGCAGTATGCACCTAATGTTTCAGCCGAAGTATTACTCATGTATTCACAACATATATCACTCTGCAGTATGCACCTAATGTTTCAGCAAAAGTATTACTCATGTATTCACAACATATATCACTCTGCAGTATGCACCTGATGTTTCAGCCCAAGTATTACTCATGTATTCACAACATATATCACTCTGCAGTATGCACCTGATGTTTCAGCCCAAGTATTACTCATGTATTCACAACATATATCACTCTGCAGTATGCACCTAATGTTTCAGCCCAAGTATTACTCATGTATTCACAACATATATCACTCTGCAGTATGCACCTGATGTTTCAGCCCAAATATTACTCATGTATGCACAACATATATCACTCTGCAGTATGCACCTAATGTTTCAGCAAAAGTATTACTCATGTATTCACAACATATATTAGTCTGCAGTATGCACCTAATGTTTCAGCCCAAGTATTACTCATGTATTCACAACATATATCACTCTGCAGTATGCACCTAATGTTTCAGCCAAGTATTACTCATGTATTCACAACATATATCACTCTGCAGTATGCACCTAATGTTTCAGCCCAAGTATTACTCATGTATTCACAACATATATCACTCTGCAGTATGCACCTGATGTTTCAGCCCAAGTATTACTCATGTATTCACAACATATATCACTCTGCAGTATGCACCTAATGTTTCAGCCAAGTATTACTCATGTATTCACAACATATATCACTCTGCAGTATGCACCTGAATGTTTCAGCCAAAGTATTACTCATGTATTCACAACATATATCACTCTGCAGTATGCACCTAATGTTTCAGCCCAAGTATTACTCATGTATTCACAACATATATCACTCTGCAGTATGCACCTAATGTTTCAGCCCAAGTATTACTCATGTATTCACAACATATATCACTCTGCAGTATGCACCTAATGTTTCAGCCCAAGTATTACTCATGTATTCACAACATATATCACTCTGCAGTATGCACCTGATGTTTCAGCCCAAGTATTACTCATGTATTCACAACATATATCACTCTGCAGTATGCACCTAATGTTTCAGCCCAAGTATTACTCATGTATTCACAACATATATCACTCTGCAGTATGCACCTAATGTTTCAGCCCAAGTATTACTCATGTATTCACAACATATATCACTCTGCAGTATGCACCTAATGTTTCAGCCCAAGTATTACTCATGTATTCACAACATATATCACTCTGCAGTATGCACCTGATGTTTCAGCCCAAGTATTACTCATGTATTCACAACATATATTAGCTTGCAGTATGCACCTAATGTTTCAGCCCAAGTATTACTCATGTATTCACAACATATATCACTCTGCAGTATGCACCTAATGTTTCAGCCCAAGTATTACTCATGTATTCACAACATATATCACTCTGCAGTATGCACCTAATGTTTCAGCCCAAGTATTACTCATGTATTCACAACATATATCACTCTGCAGTATGCACCTGAATGTTTCAGCCCAAGTATTACTCATGTATTCACAACATATATCACTCTGCAGTATGCACCTAATGTTCCAGCCCAAGTATTACTCATGTATTCACAACATATATCAAACTCCAGTATGCACCTGATGTTTCAGCCTAAATATTACTCATGTATGCACAACATATATTAGTCTGCACTATGCACCTAATGTTTCAGCCCAAGTATTACTCATGTATTCATAACATATATCACTCTGCAGTATGCACCTAATGTTTCAGCCGAAGTATTACTCATGTATTCACAACATATATCACTCTGCAGTATGCACCTAATGTTTCAGCAAAAGTATTACTCATGTATTCACAACATATATCACTCTGCAGTATGCACCTGATGTTTCAGCCCAAGTATTACTCATGTATTCACAACATATATTAGTCTGCAGTATGCACCTAATGTTTCAGCCCAAGTATTACTCATGTATTCACAACATATATCACTCTGCAGAGTGCACCTAATGTTTCATCCCAAGTATTACTCGTGTATTCACAACATATATCACTCTGCAGTATGCACCTAATGTTTCAGCCCAAGTATTACTCATGTATTCACAACATATATCACTCTGCAGTATGCACATGATGTTTCAGCCCAAGTATTACTCATGTATTCACAACATATATCACTCTGCAGTATGCACCTGATGTTTCAGCCTAAGTAATTACTCATGTATTCACAACATATATCACTCTGCAGTATGCACCTAATGTTTCAGCCCAAGTATTACTCATGTATTCACAACATATATCACTCTGAAGTATGCACCTAATGTTTCAGCCCAAGTATTACTCATATATTCACAACATATATTACTCTGCAGTATGCACCTGATGTTTCAGCCCAAGTATTACTCATGTATTCACAACATATATCACTCTGCAGTATGCACCTAATGTTTCAGCCCAAGTATTACTCATGTATTCACAACATATATCACTCTGAAGTATGCACCTAATGTTTCAGCCCAAATATTACTCATGTATTCACAACATATATCACTCTGCCGTATGAACCTAATGTTTCAGCCCAAGTATTACTCATGTATTCACAACATATATCACTCTGAAGTATGCACCTAATGTTTCAGCCCAAATATTACTCATGTATTCACAACATATATCACTCTGCAGTATGCACCTAATGTTTCAGCCCAAATATTACTCATGTATTCACAACAATTATCACTCTGCAGTATTCACCTAATGTTTCAGCCCAAGTATTACTCATGTATTCACAACATATATCACTCTGCAGTATGCACCTAATGTTTCAGCCCAAGTATTACTCATGTATTCACAACATATATCACTCTGCAGTATGCACCTAATGTTTCAGCCCAAGTATTACTCATGTATTCACAACATATATCACTCTGCAGTATGCACCTGATGAGATGCATCAAAATATGCCAGGCAAGACATCTGGAAACATATTCTTTATGGATCTTGTTTGGCATCATTTGTGTTCCCCAGTTTGACTTTATCTTCAGTTTGACACGATGATGGATATATTAGTTAATTCTCTATTTCATTAAAAATAAATTCTTAATGCTTTTCAGCAACATTCATATTCAAAAGCGCATATCTGCTTTCTAGATATAACGTGCACTCGTGTGTGTATGTGAAACGTGGACATTGAGCAGACAAGCTGAAAAAACGTCTAATGGCAGTGTTAATGTTGGTTTTGAGGAAAATGCAAAGAATACCATGTACAGACCGAAAAATCAATGGGTAGGTCCTACAAAACACAATGAAAACTGCAAACCTATTACATGAATTAGACTTTAAGAGCACGTTATGAAAGAAAAAGTAACCTGGGGATCCTGTGAAATGTCGAAACATGACCGCAAACGCTTATAGGCATGTAAAGCATCGTTGCCTCTACGACCTGTCGAAAAGACTGTCGGTCTTTTACCATTTCCCCGTCTCATGTATTTTCCTGCCTACAGTGCCTTGTGTCCATTTTCAGGTTGACCGAGAGACCACGTCTTTCAGGAACCAGGCCTTTCATGACTGTCCTTCCTAATCCCTTTTGACGTTTAATAGAACCAAAGTGCCTCCAGGACGCCATACTGTTTATGAGCATACTGTAGTTACGACTGGCACCTGGCTGTCTTGACAGACGATCGTTGGTACAATAGTTATACCTCCCCATAGCACACAGCCTGGGCTGACCCAGTCATGGAGGCCCAAGAAGAGAAGCCCCAGGGGCCTCTATTAGATCATGTTTGTGTGTTTTGTGTTTGCGCTCGATCGCTTTGACCTCAAGCGTAGTCCATACACGTGATATTGCTTCTAGTGCACTAGATTGATTTTTGCCTGCACTAGATTGATTTTTGCCTGCACTAGATTGATTTTTGTGTGTGGATTTGCTTTCCTTATTACCAGTGTCCATCGCCATCAAGCGAACCCACCCCGATTTCTGGGTACTTTTAATGTACGTCCCCAAGTCAAGGATGAGAATTTAACCATTTTAGGCCAGCTGCACACTGATAGACAGGCTCATTCACGATCTACGTGGTGAGTGTCCCCGGGGAAATGTTGGCAGACAAATCCGGCTCAGATCTACGTGGTGAGTGTCACCGGGGAAATGTTGAACAGCAAATCCGGCTCAGATCTACGTGGTGAGTGTCACCGGCGAAATGTTGACAGACTAATCCGGCTCAGATCTACGTGGGGAGTGTCACCGGCGAAATGTTGACAGACTAATCCAGCTCAGATCTACGTCTGGAGTGTCACCGGGGAAATGTTGGCAGACAAATCCGGCTCAGATCTACGTGGTGAGTGTCACCGGGGAAATGTTGGCAGACAAATCCGGCTCAGATCTACGTGGTGAGTGTCACCGGGGAAATGTTGGAAGACAAATCCCGCTCAGATCTACGTGGTGAGTGTCACCGGGGAAATGTTGAACAGCAAATCCGGCTCAGATCTACGTGGTGAGTGTCACCGGCGAAATGTTGACAGACTAATCCGGCTCAGATCTACGTGGGGAGTGTCACCGGCGAAATGTTGACAGACTAATCCAGCTCAGATCTACGTCTGGAGTGTCGACGGGGAAATGTTGACAGACAAATCCCGCTCAGATCTACGTGTTGAGTGTCCCCGGGGAAATGTTGGCAGACAAATCCGTCTCAGATCTACGTCTGGAGTGTCACCGGGGAAATGTTGAACAGCAAATCTGGCTCAGATCTACGCCTGGAGTGTCACCGGGGAAATGTTGACAGACAAATCCGGCTCAGATCTACGTGGTGAGTGTCCCCGGGGAAATGTTGGCAGACAAATCCGTCTCAGATCTACGTCTGGAGTGTCACCGGGGAAATGTTGAACAGCAAATCTGGCTCAGATCTACGTCTGGAGTGTCACCGGGGAAATGTTGACAGACAAATCCGGCTCAGATCTACGTGGTGAGTGTCCCCGGGGAAATGTTGGCAGACAAATCCGGCTCAGATCTACGTCTGGAGTGTCACCGGGGAAATGTTGACAGACAAATCCGGCTCAGATCTACGTGGGGAGTGTCACCGGGGAAATGTTGAACAGCAAATCCGGCTCAGATCTACGTGTTGAGTGTCACCGGGGAAATATTGAACAGCAAATCTAGCTCAGATCTACGTGGTGAGTGTCACCGGCGAAATGTCGACAGACAAATCCGGCTCAGATCTACGTGGGGAGTGTCACCGAGAAAATGTTGACAGACAAATCCGGCTCAGATCTACGTGGGGAGTGTCACCGAGAAAATGTTGACAGACAAATCCGGCTCAGATCTACGTGGGGAGTGTCACCGAGAAAATGTTGACAGACAAATCCGGCTCAGATCTACGTGGGGAGTGTCACCGAGAAAATGTTGACAGACAAATCCGGCTCAGATCTACGTGGGGAGTGTCACCGAGAAAATGTTGACAGACCAATCCGGCTCAGATCTACGTCGTGAGTGTCACCGGGGATTTGTCGACAGACAAATCAGGCTCAGATCTACGTGGGGAGTGTCACCGGGGAAATGTTGACAGACAAATCCGGCTCAGATCTACGTCGTGAGTGTCACCGGGGAAATGTTGACAGACAAATCCGATTCAGATCTACCTGGTGAGTGTCACCGAGGAAATGTTGACAGACAAACCCGGATCAGATCTACGTGGTGAGTGTCACCGAGAAAATGTTGACAGACAAATCCGGATCAGATCTACGTTGGTAGTGTTACCCGGGAGATGTTGACAGACAAATCCGATTCAGATCTACGTGGTGAGTGTCACCGAGGAAATGTTGACAGACAAACCCGGATCAG
>JACEFZ010025361.1:0-2500 GCA_014155875.1 Cepaea nemoralis
TGACTTTCTTACTTCACATTGTGGCCGCAAGCTCCAGGTAAAAAATATCGAATCCTGTATGCGGCACCATTTAATCCTCCTGTAACAATACTTGTACAGAGGACTAACAAGTTCTGCTGGATTATTTAAAACATGCTTTATTTGATTATGGTGGTCGATACAAAATCACATTACAATTCCATCATGATGTTGACTTCTCTTTTCTCGTCCTTGGTGTTTACTGACTACCCCAACAACAAACCACGTCACACTTGAGCATCCTTCTAGCTGTTCTATATTGATGCTCAAGCGTGCTGTAGCCTTGCCAACCTAAACTATATATACCAGGTCCAACTTAAACTATATATACCAGGTCCAACCTAAACTACATATACCAGGTCCAACCTAAACTATATATACCAGGTCCAACCTAAACTATATATACCAGGTCCAACCTAAACTATATATACCAGGTCCAACCTAAACTATATATACCAGGTCCAACCTAAACTATATATACCAGGTCCAACCTAAACTATATATACCAGGTCCAACCTAAACTATATATACCAGGTCCAACCTAATCTATATATAGTAGGAAATGTCTTAGGAAGTACAACCGGCCATCGTTATCGTTATACTAACCACGTCACTGACCGTCTGACGACTGGTCTATGTTTCTAGCACCATATGCTCCAAACGTCTACAGGCTATAAAGGGCTCCTTTATTGACTGTCCTGTCTCCGTGTCGAAGGGGTTACGGACGCAGTTCATAATCTCGCATACCCGCGTTCGAAACACAGCTGGGGGAGATTTGGCAGCAGACCGCCCTACGTTGTTTTTTTTTAAATGAAATGGCATGGGTGCCGGTCGTTCAGAAAGCAATGGCAAACTACTGAACATAAACTTGTCAAGAGATCAAAACAGCAAAAAATGCTGGTGTTGACTGCAACGTCCTGTAAAAGATATGCAACTAACTTTTTTATTGACTGTACTGGTATGTATTTGTGGGGCACACTGCCCGAAAGAAGAACGATGCAGACAAAAGACGAAGGATAACTACTTGCGTTGCCTGGGGTATTTGTTGGGTTGTATGGTTAATTGATTGATTGGCTGGATATATCATATTTGTCTGTTGATTGTCTGCCTGCCTATCCAGTTGTCTGTCTAATCTTATATATAAATTGCCATCTCCGTCTGTCTGTCTGTCTGTCTGTCTGTCTGTCTGTCTGTCTGTCTGTCTGTCTGTCTGTCTGTCTGTCTGTCTGTCTGTCTGTCTGTCTGTCTGTCTGTCTGTCTGTATGTCTGTCTGTCTGTCTGTCTGTATGTATGTATGTATGTCCTTTATTTGTTCGCGAACGGCCCATCCGATTGAGATGAAATTTTCTACACGCCTTCCTTTCATTCCAGCGCTGCCAACTGTGATATTTTGTTAGTGTGAAATCGCCTGCTTACTCAGTATTATTTCATTTTTCATTTTTCATTATAATTTCATACATCTCAGGGGACCTAACTCTGTAAAAGTGATTTCAAGGGGCATAACTTTTCTGTATAACTTATAGTCATATTGTGGCATCGTTTTCAAAGATTTATAAACTCTTTGTCCATAGTTATGTACCGGCATATGAGTTATAATAAATAATGATACAATCTGTAAGGCATTTTCAAAGTTTTCATAAAAATAATGCACAATGCATAACATTGTAACTCATCTTTTTTTGCTTAAGAAGTTACTGTAGTCATGCAGGTGATTAGAAAGAGTTTTCATTAAAAATAATGGATGGTGTGTGGAAGGACATTCTTTTAAGTTACTTTTTTTGTTGTATGAATTTAATGAGAACTTATATGACTACTTATATGAATTAAATGAGATGCTCCCCACCAGGGACTGGGCGAAGCCGGACAGGGTCAGGCAGACATATAGACAGACAGACAGACAGATAGACAGTCGGGAACAGGAACTTATATGACTACTTATATGAATTAAATGAGATGCTCCACACCAGGATCTGGGCGATGCCGGGCCGGGTCAGACAGACAGACAGACAGACAGACAGACAGACAGACAGATAGTCGGTAACGGGAACGGGAACTTATATGACTACTTATATGAATTAAATGAGATGCTCCCCACCAGGGACTGGGCGAAGCCGGGCAGGGTCAGGCAGACAGATAGACAGACAGATAGACAGTCGGGAACGGGAACTTATATGACTACTTATATGAATTAAATGAGATGCTCCACACCATGAGCTGGGCAATGCCGGGCCGGGTCAGACAGACAGACAGACAGACAGACAGACAGACAGACAGACAGACAGACAGACAGACAGACACACAGACAGATAGACACACAGACAGTCAGTCGGTAACGGGAACGAGAACTTATATGACTACTTATATGAATTAAATGAGATGCTCCCCACCAGGGTCTGGGCGAAGCCGGGCAGGGTCAGCTAGTTACTTATATATCTTTCTGTCTTTTTGTCATTGTGTTTATTAATCTGCTTATTTATCTTAC
>JACEFZ010025361.1:5000-21905 GCA_014155875.1 Cepaea nemoralis
GAGAGAGAGAGAGAACTCTCTGGTGGCACAGAGTAACTGTCACTGAAGCAGTTGACTGGTCTGTTACAAGGGGGCACATCCATGTGTAACTCCCATGTAACCCGGGTGCCGTGTCTGATGAAGCCCTGTAATTGGCGATCCCTATTCCACAGCCAAGGGCAGCGGTAGCGCAGTGGCCAGACGCTGGTCTGCTAAACTACTGGCCACTTGTTCTATCCACATCTAGGCGGGTGTTTACATTGACCAGGTCGACCTCATATAGGTACCAGCAGATGTCCCGGGATCTGAAGGCGGCCGGCGGAATATGGCCCACATCATCCATGGAGTGGCGATTGGTCTAAACCAGGGGTCACCAAACTTTTTTTCACGGCGGGTCGGATAACTGACAAAATGACGAGCGCGGGCCGGATACTCATTCTGTACAATACTTGCGCCGGTCTCCGTGACGCAGGTCTTACGAACGCAGTTCGTAATCCCGTATACCCGCGTTCAAAATGCAGCTGCTCGCGATTTGGCAGGAGACCGCGTTGCTCTGGGTTTTTACGCTATGGTAAGGGTGCCGATCGTTCAGAAAGCAATGGCAAACTCAATCAATCATGTGCCATGCCGGAAAGCGTGGGCGGTCATGTCTCGCCATTTCACTCGATCACCAGAGTCGTGGATCAGCTCAGTGTTCCTGTTTCGTCCATGCTATGTGGCCATAGCAAAAAGGTTATGAAACTGATATTTGGCTTTCAAGATATCATCAATGTTTAGTTTGGAATTGCTGCAACCAGTCAAGAGAATTGCTTTCAATTGTTCATCAGTCAATCTCGTTCGATGTGTTGACTTCACATACTTCATTTTTAAAAAAATGTTTGCTCACAGACATAAGTTGTTCCAAACTCTGATGCCTTCCATCCATCCATCATGTGCCATGTCGGTAAGCGTGGGCGGCGGCTATGTTTTGCCATCTCTCTCGATCACCAGAGTCGTGGATCAGCTCAGTGTTCCTATCTCGACCATGCCACGTGGCCAAGTCATCCAGGTATTTACTTCTCGGTCTTCCCTTTGGTCTCTTCCCTTCGATCTTACCAGTTGTCACCAAGTTCTCCAAATCATTTCTTCTCATAACATGCCCAAAAAATTTTGACTGTCTACGTCTAATGTCTCTAATCAGTTTACGATCTTCATTTGTTTCTTGAAGGACTTGTTCATTGGTCTTTCTGTCTGCCCATGGTATTCTTTGCATTTTCCTCAGAAACCACATTTCTACAGCCAGCAGATGTTTTTCAGCTTGACCGCTCATTGTCCAAGCTTCACATCCATATAAAAGTACAGGTTCTATGTAGCGCCTCAACACTCTTTTTCTCGTTTCATTTGACATCCTTTTATTGGTCAGTATGTTTTTCATCTTGCTAAAGGCTACTTTTGCCATTGCGATTCTTGTTCTAATCTCTTCAAGTCATCTCCAATCAGATGTTATTACTGTTCCGAGATAATTGTACCTATTCACTTGTTGAAGAATATTCCCATTTACTTGTATATTACTGTGGTATTTCGTCCTTCCTAGTGACGACCATAATCTGTGTCTTTTTACAATTTAATTCTACCCTAGTTGTTCACTGTGTGTAACAACCGCATCTACTAAATGTTGCACGTCCTGTTCATTGTCTGCAATCAAGACTGTATCATCTGCATATCTAATGTTATTGATGCATCGTCCCCCAATGTTGATTCCTTCCATATCTTCAATATTTCTGAAAATACTTTCACTGTACAGGGAAAACAGATCTGGGGACATTACACATCCATGTCTCACACCTCTCTTAATAGGCTGATATTCGCCTACTTCATTATCAACTCTTATGGCAGCTTGTTGTTTCCAATATATGTTTCTTTTTACAAGTCTTTTCCATCAATTTGTAGATCTTCAAGCATCCTTATCATGTCGACATGTCTCACTTTATCGAAAGCCTTTGTGTAGTCAATAAAGCAAAGGTGTAGATCTTTGTTTACTTCAATAGAACGTTCGATTACTGTTTTCAGTATATACACAGCATTTATTGTACCCTTGCCTTCTACAAAACCACATTGTTCTTCTCCTATTTCAGGTTGTATTTTCCTCCTGACTCTTTGCATGATAATTCTTAGCAAAATCTTCGTCATGTGACTCATTATACTAATTGTTCGATGTTGACCACATTCCAAGGCTCCTGATTTCTTTGGGATTACAATAAATACAGAATTACATAATTCATGAGGTATATTTCCAGTATCATATATTGTATTAAGCAGACTGGTAACTTTATCTATTCCATATTCTTCGAAAGCATTAATCATTTCTGTTGTGACGCTGTCTGAACCGGGAGTCTTGCCAGATTTCACATGGTTAAGAGCATTCTGAACCTCCATCTTCAAAATTGATGGTCCTTCATTATTATTTTGGACATCATACTGTTCGTCTCTGTTATAGTCATGAAGGTTTTTCACGTAATCTGACCATACATGTAAGATCTGATCTTTTTATATTATGACTCTTCCATCTTTTGTCTTTAGGCAGCCTGCTGATGAATGTGTTCTTTAATTAGTAAGCTCCTGAATTCTTTTGTGCAATAGTTTTGTATTTTTACTGTTGTGTTGATTTTCAATTTCTCTGCAACTTTTCTCAAGCCATGCTTCTTTTGCCTCCTTACATAAGGTTCTGACAAATTTCATCAGTTTCGGAAACTTGACATCAGGTAAGCAGCGGTAAAATTCAACAAGTTTTCCTTCTTTGTGCTTATCTTTCAGCAAGTCATTTGCTTGCAAATGTATGAGTTCCAACTGTAGGTCAACTGGCACATCATCAAGGTTACAATCAAACGGATTATGGGAAAAAAGAATGTCACTCTCAATTCTGTCAAGATCTAAAAATCTCTCCAAAAATGCTTCTTCAAGTCACGAATATTTTTCTCTTTCGTTAAATCAAGGTTGACATCTTCAGCGATTGTAGCGCAAAACTCTTTGAAACAGTGAAAATAAGAAAAGTTTTCTCCTTCAAGTTGTGCTTCAAACAATGACAGCTTTCTCCGAAATCATTTGATGATTCTGTAGAGATCACAGATGAAGTTATCCTGTCCCTGAAGTATCAAATTCAGTTCATTCATGTCTGATGTGATGTCGACCAAAAATGACACCTTTGACAGCCAGGTAGGATCTGACATCTGTAGATCAGCACTATCTTTTCAGTGAGTAAACCATCTATTTCGTTTCGGAGCTTGTAAAAACGAAACAGGACTTTACCGCAGCTGAGCCACTTCGCTGATGTGTGATGAGGCAAGTCACAAAATTCAGAATCAATTTCTTCAAGAAAAGCCCGGAACTGACGGTGACTGAGTGCATGTCCCCCAATGAAGTTCACAGCAGAAACGACTGGTTTCAATACACAAGAAATATCTAAGCCTTTCAGATGGAGTGCTTGCTGATGTATGATGCAATGTATGTATCACAGTGGCGGTGGTGATATAACAATGCTGAGTGTGGAAGGCTCGTGATAATATAGTGGACAAGTCTCGTCTTTTATAAATTCATACGTTTATTAGGTGAAAATCATTCATCGTCAACATGATGGAAAACTCCTACATTTTTGTTGTTTACCTCCTGAATTCCCAGTCCCCAAGTGACGTGTGTGCAAGCCCTGGATACGTCTATCCATTCGTGCATACACGTTCACCAACTATGGTTTCCCACTAGTTAATGAATGCGCAGCATTCCCTAACTCTTTACTCCTAAGCTATACTGTTACAATACCTCCCCTTCTTCAAGGAGATTTTTTCCCTGAAAAAAATCTCAACCCCAACTCTTAACCACTTAACTCTACTATACCTGCCCAACAATCCCACATATTTCTCAACTCAATTCTCACCCTCTTATCTCATCATAGCCAAATGCTAACTAGAGACATACTTCATACTATATCAATAATACAAAACTCTCTACAAAACTCGTTATAAAGTTCTCCACAAAAACTCTCTACAAAATTCTCCATAAGCGAACCGCTATTAAAGTGTCCATCTAAATTATGATTGACAAAAATTGAAGATATTTCCCTTATCTTTTTCTCCTTAGTCACTTTCTCGCTATTTCAGGATAGACAGAAAAATAGTTTAGATTGAGTAGGTTAGATTGGATAGGTTAGATTTGGTAGGTGCGCACCTTAAAAAAATATAGAAAGTAAGGGGAAAAAGTAAGAAGTAACCACATTTCTCTTCCCATGCATTCTCAAAACTTTATAAAAAATAAAGTTTCTAAAATTTATCTTCATTTTCGTCAATAATAAATGTTGTTATCAAAAAGTTGATCCAACACTACAACCATTTTGTATTATACAGCTCGTCAAATTCAACTATTCCTTCAAAACCTCCAAATTATTAGTATACTGTTACGTACAGTCTTCTTCTTCCATTGTCCACTTATTTAAATGCCAAAATTCAACCTGGCATTCCCCCCATATTCTCCCATTAAACGCTGTTCAACCCAGCTCCTATTTCAACTCCCCATTTACCCAATATCGCCCGTCATTCCAATCCATGTACTTACGTTACGAACCAACTAATGTAGTCCCTATTTCAATCCCCCATTTTAACTCTTTCCAAACCACCTGTAATGTCAATTTTTGCTGATACCCCCAGCCACTTTTAAATATACTCCTCCATTACAACATATTGAATCACTTCACTAATCACTACCACTTCCTCCTTAACTCAATCATGTTTCACCCTCAATTTCTATCTATAAACGTTATATACGTTAAACAACTCAACGTCTATTTCACATTTTCTGTAAGTTCCCAAAAACAACTCTTCATTTTTCCCCTAACTGAACGTCAAGCCAGTAATCATTTTAAACACACCCAGGATAATTCAATAAAAGCAACCTTAAATTATCCTCACATTTTATAAAGAACAATTGAAGTCAAACAACAGACTACACAATATCAACCCCCTCATTCTTTGACATCATCTTTATCCCCACACATTAATCCAATTAAACATATGTTATGAAACGAAAGACCATATATATACATACATATTATGACTTAATCAATTATTTTCCGTCTAAGAAAAACTCAACACTTCAACTTAAAAATCAAAATGATCACAAAGCATATATCAATAAGTCTGAACTTACTACCATATTATGTCTACTCATCCCAACAACTCTTGATTAAGTTGCCAACTTCCTTCCTTGGAAATACATAAATACCTTGTCTAACTTCTTCTTCTATCTGCAATCTACAGAATATTCTACCGCACTATTTATCTCTTCTCCACTTTCTTAATAGCTTCAAATTTTTTTCTATAAATTTAAAATTTATTATCGTTTGTCCAAGCACTTCTAATCTGTGTCCAGTTACCGAATGAAGATTCTCCTGAATTCTAAATATTTTACAATTTTTTAACATTCGATATAAAAATGTTTCTTTAATCACGCTAACTTGTGCTCCCGAGTCAACTAATGTTCTAACTTTATATTTTCCTATTTCTACTATACATGAGCTAGGATCAACCATATTTAGTGACAACTGTTTTATCTCGCCTTGGGGAGATAACTTCTTATGTTTTTTATTTCTAAATGTCCTATTATACTCATCATTTGGGTTTTTAATACATTGATGCATCTTTTGGATCTTACTATCTTCCCCCCTACTGCCGATCCTGTTCAGTAAGCGGGACGCCAATTTCCCTGATTTCCTGATATTCTAAAATTTCTCTGCATTTCTCCATAATTCCCATTTGCTGATCTGCTATTTGCAGTTCTGTTCTGTGTACTATTCTGAGCACCTCTATTACTTTGTGTATTCGATGGGACACGTCTGTTACCACAGAAGCGAAAAATGTGCCCACGTTGGTGGCATCCCCAACAAACCACATTTGTGTTATTTGTGTTACCTTCCATGTTTCTTACAGTATTTCTCACTTGTCCTTCTCTACCTTGATTATATACGTTAGTGTTTCTTTGTACCATCTGTACTTCTCCTCGTCTTCCTCTCCATCCATGTCTATACTGTCCTATTTCCATAGGTTCTTCAATTCTATCTTCCGAACTACTACCTAACTCTCGTCCTACTCTCAATCTAAACCTTCTCCTCAAGCTTTCTTCTTGTATAGCGATATCTACCGCTTGTGACAGTCTTGCAGGATTCTCTCTCAATAACTTAAATTTCAATCCATCTGACCTAATCCATCAACAAAAATCCCCACCAACATCCGTTCCACTTCTTCAGCTCGTACATTCTGTCCCAAAAATGACTCCTCAGCTAAATTGATTAACCTATCACTGTATAGCTGTACACTTTCCGTAATATTTTGTCTCGTTTGTCGCAACACTGAGAATGCGTGTTGTGGATCAGTAATTTCTGCGTATTTATGTGCCAGGTCGGTTTTGAATTGTTCCCAGGTTTCATCTCCTCCTGCTTCTAGCTTTCTTCTTATATGGTCAGAAACTGGACTTGTACTAGTTCTATATGCTAAATTCTTTTTATCCTCATCTGTAGCATTCACTAGATAAGCATGTTTCTCAATAGAAATAACACATTTCTTAAACTGATTCGCCTGTCCATTAAATCTCTCCACATCACTGATTACACTTTGCTGTCTCAATACTGCATCCAACTTTGATATTGCTCCGCCAACTCCACTCAATACCTGCGAAAAATCTTGGGGCTCCATCCTAAAATTCTATAATGGAAATTATCAAGCAATATAATATACAAATATTTTCAAACAATATTATACTTCACCTCGACACCGCAAGGTACAAGAGGAACATGATGAGATGAGATGAGATGATGAATATTATTTCAAAGTAATCATCAAGAAATATTCTGTTCAATTAATTAATCTAAAACTATCCATTACCTAACCTAGACGAAAAAAGATTCCAACCGATGATCTTGATGAAAAAGGTTCTAGTTCCAATCGCGAATCCTGATAAAAGGGACTCTAATTGACCATTCTGATGCAAAAAATTCCAATCGAGGATCTTGTTATAATCCCTGCTTTCAACATATCTTCTATTGCCTTTTCCACAATTTCTCTAATTCTTTAATGGAGTTTCTATATGGTTTTTAAACTAATTGGTGGATGGTCTCCTGTATCTATTTCCATTGTAACTGTTTTTTGTCTTACCCCAATTCTAAATCACTAATCGCAAAAACGTCTTGATTTTCTTTCACGAACTTTTCCAATATTTCCCTATTCTCCGGCGGAGCTTTTAATTGTGATAACAATTCTTGTTCTCTTGTCTTTTTATCAACTGTATCTATCTGAGATGGACGTTTCTTAAATGTATGGATCAATTCATCATTTCGTCTTTTCCAGCTTCTTTTATACTTATTTCCGACATTATTTCTAATCATGGGAGTTTCTGAATACTTATTTCCCCATACGTTTTCTTTGTCTATAGTTAACATGTTATTTTCACTATACTCTACTTTAGCGATTACACAACCTCTATATAATGTAATATTTGTTCTTCGCTTGTCAACAATCTTCGCTACACCCCATGTTTGCTTGAGGTCGACGGCACCAATTCAGCCTATATCACAGTGGCGGTGGTGATATAACAATGCTGAGTGTGGAAGGCTCGTGATAATATAGTGGACAAGTCTCGTCTTTTATAAATTCATACGTTTATTAGGTGAAAATCATTCATCGTCAACATGATGGAAAACTCCTACATTTTTGTTGTTTACCTCCTGAATTCCCAGTCCCCAAGTGACGTGTGTGCAAGCCCTGGATACGTCTATCCATTCGTGCACACACGTTCACCAACTATGGTTTCCCACTAGTTAATGAATGCGCAGCATTCCCTAACTCTTTACTCCTAAGCTATACTGTTACATATGGCAGCAGTCTGTGTTTACGTTTTTTCAACATGGCGGAAGAACGTCTTCTTTCCGAGCGATCAGCAGTCAACATAACGAAGCGGCGTGGTAGCCGCGCAGGGACAAAGAAGCAAGGTAAGCGCGGGGGTTTGAGACGTTTTAGACTCAATTGTCACCGTATAGGACTCAGGAACATCCGTATTCTATATTGGAACTGTGTCAGTGTAAAACAACGGGGCTCTATTTTAGAAACCCTAGTTTACAGGAACGACATTGTAGCACTCCAGGAGACGAGACTGGGCGATCAGCTACTCCGAATTTCCGGCTTCAAATGTTTCTACAACAGACGACATCTGGGAACGGCGATTCTCGTTCGCGACAGCATGGTGGCGTCAGAGCTAGACATGTCCAGTTGGGACAGTGACGATATACAAATACAGGCGTTGAGAGTTCATTCCAGTATACCATTCGTGTTGGTTAATGTTTATGCCCGCAATGCGAGTGTGAACGCCCAGAAGTGGCAGTGCTTAAGTGGCATATTAGGCCACGAGAGAAATGTTATTTTCTGTGGTGACTTTAACGCTAAAGGCAGATCATGGGGAAACACTTCCTCCAATACACAAGGGGAGGAGCTCGAGACTGCACTGGAAACCATCGACCTGGTTTGTATCAACAGTGGCTGTGTCACCAGGACAGCAAGCCGTCCAGGCGATGAGGACAGTGCTATTGATCTGGCGCTAGTTTCACCTTCACTCACTACAGTGTGTAGATGGGGTGTCCTAGGACACCATGGCAGCGACCACCACCCTTGCAGCATATTGGTGGAGAAAGGCAGAACCAGGCAGCACAAGCTAAAGGTAAAGACGTTCCAGTATGACAGTACAGGGCAAGATGTGGTGAGCAAAATAAGACGTGACAAGCGCAGAACGTTTCAGGGCAGGAGAAAAAGCTGGGAGCAGCCACCGTGGTGGAGTTTCGAGGTGGAGAAGGCTTGGGTGGATAAGCGTAGTGCTGTAAGGAGATGGCAAAATGCCAAGAAGAACAGAGCTGGTCATCTAGTCCCTGCTTGCACTTAGAAAGAGAGATGCACACAAAAGTAAGCTATTTCAAAAAACTGGTCAAGGTGGTTAAAAGCGAAAAATGGGCAGAGGTGTGTCAAAGAGTAAGCACAGACAAGTCACTGAAATTGTTCTGGCGACTACATAAAAGCATGAGTGGGGTAGTCAAGAATAAGAGCATTTCTGACTTCCAAGGTGCTGACCTCATCTGGCAGAGAACTGATGAGGACAAGGGCAAAGCCCTCTTTGAACGCTACCTTGAGCAGAGCAACCAGACAGACATGGGAGGCCGGAATCTGGCCAAGGAGGTCACCTCAGACAGATGCAAGGCCCAGAACACTTCGGATGAAGACACAGTGACAGTGAAAGAAATCAAGGCTGTGCTTCGACGATCAAAAAACAGTGCTCCAGGTCCTGATGGCATAAGATACGACGACATAAATAGGTGTACCGACAATGAGCTAGAGAAACTAGCAGACATGTACAACAACAGTATAGGGAGTGCGAGCATCAAGGAGGAATGGTTACATAGCTATCTGATTCCCTTGCCGAAGCCTGACAAAGACCACAAAAAAATTCAGGGATATCGAATTATAACCATGCAGAATACAGTAGGCAAGCTGCTGGAGAAGGTAATTGCCAGGAAAATATCAAGCCAACTAGAGATGGCAAGGTGTTTTCCCACCTACCCTGGGTGGGTACCGTCCAAAAGAGGAACCTGGACCAATGCAGCAGTCTTTGCCCATGATGTCTATGAAGGTTTCCACTCAGGCACTGAAACTGTTGCTGCAGCGATTGATCGTGAGGACGCATACAACAGAGTACCACTGGATTTTTTAATGTTTCAGCTTCTTGAACTAAACGTAAGTCCATTCCTCCTTAGTTGGATCGCTGCAGCCCTCTTCCAACGGAAAGTAGTTTTTAGATGTGGCAGTTGGACTTCGGAACCAACAACAATATATCCTGGCCTACCACAGGGATCACCATTATCTCCGGTACTGTTCAACGCCTACACAGTGAGAATCACCAGTGAGCAGATCACTGGACCTGGTACAGGGCACGCGCCTACCTCAGAATTAACGCAAACACACAGCATCCACTGCATAGTGAAATTAGGAAGGTGAAGGGCAGCAGGTTAAAAAGAGGACGGTCGTGGATGGGTCAAGCCGAAGACATTCTTCAACAGGTGTGTTCACTTGAGGACCTAGAACCTGGCGAGGAGTGGGTGCAAGTGCCAACAGACTTCTGCACATCCTTTTCAGTTTGCATCCAACTAGATAGAAAATGCAGACAAGAAAATCCGGCTGCTGTGGAGGCTGAAGTACAAGCGTTGATTTTCGAGAATTCGCTAGACAGTGACGCGGTCATCTACACAGATGGGTCGGTCGTCCGACATGTGAGAAGCTCATGGGCCTTTACGAGCTCGGGCCGGAGGGAGAATTGTGAAGGAGGACTCTGGTGCTTTCACTGAAACCACTAAGTAGCCTGACCATGGAAGTCATGGCAGTAAGTAAAGCAATAACATGGCTCGAGACACAGACATTCTCTAGGGCTTGTTTCCTTAGCGACTCAATGAACATGATCAAGAGGATAGAGGAGGGGTCGATCCGAAGAGAATGGTTGCTGCCTCTGAAGCGGTCTCGGCTGGCAAAGATTAGTTTCATCTTCGTGCCAGGTCATGCGGGAGTACAAGGAAATGAGCGGGCTGACAAGCTCGCAGGTGAGGCTACTGTGGAGGGCGGACGCGCCATGGACCAGGCTGACATTCTGAATGCTCTACGAGAAGTGAGACTTTTGCAAGAACCAAGTGATGACTGTGAATCTACAACAATGGCCAGACTGCGAGAGCAGCAAATTAAAAGAGGGGTGGCCAAACAAGAACACTACGCAGGAAGCCAAAGAAGATTGATAAACCAACACAGAACTGGCGTCGTTAGCCGCTACACGCTGCGGGATTTGCTGAGGAGGGGATCCGAGCACTTATGGACTGAATGGTCCGATGTGCAACGAGGATGATCTGTCGACTAACTAACTATGAAGAGAGCGCCCGGAATGTGCAAATCTTCCAACTGAGTCATAATCTGCCCCATCAGACCCTTTCTCACTCCAGGCATGTATTTTTTCCCTCCATTAAATGTTACACCTCGAAGCTGATTCCACTGAAGGTTATAGTCTTGCAAAACTTTTGCACTTCCATGAAAATGTCTTTTCCAGTTGTTGTTCCATGCATGCTGCAAACGAATTCAACTCTTCCGTTATCTGAAAGTCCAAATTGACACCACGAATGAACACGAGAAGTTGTGACGCACTCGAGAGATCAGTAGACTCATCCAGCGCCAGAGAATAAAACAACAAATTCCTAGTTTTCTCGTGTATCTGTAGCACTATGTTCTCTCCAAATTCTTCTGTTCTTCGCAAAACTGAACTTGTTGAAAGGCTGATAGTTCCAAACAAATCGGCTTTCTCAGGACACAAGTCATTTGCTGCTTCCACCATACACTCTTTGAGGAAGTTGCCATCAGTAAACGGTTTTCCTCGTTCTGCCATCTCATGCACTATTTTGTAACTTGTACGAGTGACAGATTCATTTTCAGCACACTTTCTCGTGAAGAAATTTCTTTGTGTTTCTAAACCACGTTTCATGGACTCATTTTTTCTCAGAGCGTAACTTTCCAGAAAACGTCGAATATGTTGATAGATGTATGCAATTGGTTTTCTGGTCATTTCTTTCCACAAAGAAGTACTTTACTCCCCATGCTTCAATGAAAACGAGACACTCGGCGTTCATTTTTTTTCTTTTCTTAGTAGCCATAATGAAGGGTGAAGTACATGGGATCTGAAGATGAAAAAGACATTGAATTAGAAACATAATTAAAATCCTATTGAAACACAAGAAAAGCAAAGGACTAGGTGTCACTCGTATCTCATAATAAGGTTTACAAAATGTATAAATAGGGCCGGCCTAAATAAACAGACTAGAGCAGAATTTTTCAACCTGTGTTCCGCCGAAAGACTAAAATCGCCTACATGCAACATCTCTGCCCATCTGGGTTATTACATAAAGTAGGACAAACACTTGGATCATTGCACAGAATTCCTTGAGCAACGTAAACATTTGCGTAAGGATCTGTAGTTGACTTAACTTTCACTGTCAAAAAAGAAAATCCTTGTTACATATCTATAAAATGGATGACTGACAAAAAGAAGTAATTATTTCTGGAGCATAAGACCTGTGTTGAAGGGAAAGATGCGCGCGCGCGCACGTGCGTGTGTGTGTTGCCATGAAAACTGTGGTAACGTCAGAGCATAGGCGGCGCTACCACGAGCCGAGGAAGGGCTTGAGTTGGCGCGAAATAAGCAAACATTACAATAAACAAGAACATCTAGGTACAATAATTTATAATTGAAAATAGTAAATTTAAGACACATAGCAGCCAGGAGGTCCCCGCACGTGTAAAGATCTCCTATTATTCTCAGCAGAACATTTACATTTAAATTGTATCACAACGTCTCGTGCTCCATACGTTTTATCAAGCAAGTTCGAGTCCGTCGGCTGGCCGGACGAAATGACATCGCGGGCCGAATTCGGCCCGCGGGCCGTAGTTTGGTGACCCCTGGTCTAAACAAATATGGATTTAGCATCATGTGCTCAGTACACCCTGAGGCGTGTGAAAAAGGTCCTTTAGTTGTTGCTGTACATACCACACACTGTAGTGTAGGGGTGATGGTGAGTGCGTTACACGATTCGCCGACATACCGAGTCGAGGGTTCGAAACCAGACGATTTGGAAGCACACCACCTTGCGTTGATCTCGATGGTATTGGCGTGGGTCGTGGAGAAAACACTAACTGCAAACTGCTAACTTAAACATTGCCTAGTAAATCACAAAAAGGCAAATAACGCTGGCGTGGATTGTGGCGTCCTGTAAAGGCCACGCAACCATCTTTAACTCCGACTAAAGCAGTTTGAATGACTTTACAAGTGGCCACCGCCTGATATATTGGCCAGCAATCCAGCTCACCCTATTGAAGAAGCCTACTAACTTGCGACCTTTCCTCCACAACCACTTAAAAACACACCAGGTATTTTGAACAGGCTAAAGATAAATTTTGATCCGGAGGTTTGTTGCATGATCAATAATTGGGTCACCATACTCTGTGTAGCAGCGTTATGTTCTAATGATAACTTTGTATCCTATCTGGTTTCTGGCTATGGTCATCCTCAATTAAGTCGTCATGTGACGGACAATTTTCAACCAGTGGACCATTCCCAAGACGCAGAATACCTGAACACAAAATATGAAGACTCATCATCAGGTGTGTGTGTGTGTGTGTGTGTGTGTGTGTGTGTGTGTGTGTGTGTGTGTGTGTGTGCGTGTGCGTGTGCGTAGTGTGAGTGAGAAAAAAGAGATGAATGTATATATGCAACATGCTATTCCATATATTGTGTGTATCCTCATCTTTCATATTATCATGATTTTCACATTGTACAATATTACAACTTTGGGGATGGGGTGCAGGTGTGTGTGGTTGGATGTGGTTGGGTGTGCGTGTGTGGGTGAATGGGTATGCGTGTATGGGTAGTTGAGTGGGTGGGGTATGTTTGTAGGTCGGTGGGGTGCGTTTGTGGGTAGGTGTGTGGATGGGTGTGAGTGGGCAGTTGGGAGTGTGGGTGGATGTGTGAGTACGTGACTATGAGTGAGAAAAGTGAGTTGAACGTGTGTGTGTGTCTGTGTGTATGCATGTGGGTGGGTGGATCAATGCGGGTGGGTGTGAATGAGAGTGGATTGTTGAATGCGTGTCGATATTGATGTTGGGACACACACACACACACACACACACACACAGAGAAACACACACCAGCTGACCCGGCCCGGTTTCGCCCAGTCCCTGGCGGGGAGCATCTCATTTAATTCATATTCGGCCCCTGCTCCCGTTCCCGTTCCCAAAAAAGACGACCCGGCCCGGCTTCGCCAGTCCCTGGTGGGGAGCGTCTCATTTAATTCATATTAGTAGTCATATAAGCTCCAGTTCCCGTTGCCGGAAATATGGCGAACAAATTGGAAGAGAGCAATCTTCATCCCAATAACTAAATAGGGCAATCTGAAACTAAATCAGTCAATCATGTGCCATGCCGGAAAGCGTGGGCGGTCATGACTCGCCATTTCACTCGATCACCAGTGTCGTGGATCAGCTCAGTGTTCCTGTCTTGTCCATGCCATGTGGCCAAGCCATCCAGATATTTTCCTTCCGGTCTTCCTCTTGGTCTGTTCCCTTCGATCTTTCCAGTTGTCACTAAGTTCTCAAGTCCATTTCTTCTCATAACATGTCAAAACATTTTGACTGTCTACGTCTAATTTCTCTGAAACTACTGAACGTAAACTTACCAAGATATCACGAAAACCCAATAAATGCAGGGATGACTGTATAGATGTCGAAGAGAAATAAAAAGATGAGTTAGAAAATTTTCACGTATTTAAAATAGGTGTATTACTTTTATGAAAACTTAAAAAATGCCTTACAGAATTTTATCATTATATATTATAACGTATATGCCTGTAAATAACTGTAGACAAACATTTTATAAAGCTTTGATAAGAATGCAACAATTATATATAAAATATATAGCAATGCTACTAAAAGTTATGTCTCTTGATATAACTTTTCTTAAGTTAAGTCCCCTCGCTATATATAAATTATAATGTAATAACAAAATTTAATTTTATTACGTAAATAGTTGTTTGTAAAATAACAAGCTATGACAGTTGGCTGCACGGGAATGATAAGAACACGTGTAGAAAATTTCATCTCAATCGGATGGACCGTTCGCGAACGCATCAATAACATATGGACAGACAGACATTGCATTATATATATATATATATATATATATACTCCCCCGGTGGTGTTTCCACCTTGTCGTGGTGGGGGAGCTTGAGTTTCTCAATGACCCTGAGAGCTATGCCGGCGGTAGCGTAGCTACCAGCAGGGCCTCCCAAGCCGGACAGGTCAAAGGGTAGAGAACAGACAAAGAGAAACACCCTGGTCCTCCAGGTTGGGGGTTTGAAGCGTGGGGTTAACATCCCCACCTTTGTAAAACCTTCCTTTGTTACGAAACAAATACATGAGCCTCGATATCGGACTGACTTATCTGGACAACGACCTTGGAACGTTAAAGGACTTTTGAGATTTGGAACATGGAATGTACGGACACTATATCGAGCTGGAGCGGTCGAAGAACTAACCCGGGAGCTGGTTGAATATCAAATGGATATAACAGCAATTCAAGAAATAAGGTGGTCAGGAGAGAGTACTTTAGAGCAAAATGAAATGATTATAATATATGGAGGAAACACCCAAAATAAACATGAATTAGGAACAGGATTTGTCATCAAAAAAGAGTTATGGGGGAACGTTTTAAACTTTAAAGCTGTTAATGACAGGATTAGTAAATTACGAATAAAAGGTAAATGGAAAAATATAACGATGATTAATGTACATGCACCTACTGAAGAGAAAGAAGATGATATTAAAGAAGACTTTTATAATGATCTGGAAGATGTCATAGAAGAAACCCTCAAACAGGACATCCTGATTGTGCTGGGAGACTTCAATGCAAAAATAGGTAGAGAGCAAACTAATAAAAAAGTGGCCGGTATGGAAAGGTTACATACAACTTCAAATGATAATGGATGGAGAGTCATCAACCTGGCAGAAGCCAAAGGACTGCAGATTAGCAGTACCAGACTACAAGGAAAGGATATACACAAACAAACTTGGAAATCATGTGACAAGAGAACCTATAATCAAATAGATCACATTTTAATTAACAACAGAAATGCATCAAACATACAGCAAGTCAGAAGCTTATAGAGGAGCTGAGTGCCATAGTGACCACTTCCTCGTTGGAGCGAAATTTAAAATAAAACTTAAGAGAGCTTTCTATACTAAATTACAAAGATTACACCCAACATATAACAGAGAAACACTACAAGAAATTACAGTCAAAGAGAAATTTACAGATGAAATAAAATGTAAACTTGAAACTCTGCAAAACCCTTTGGAGGAAAGCGTTGACCAAACTTGGTCCAACATCAAGAATACAATTCAATCTACCGCAGAAGAATGTCTAGGTGTGTTAACCACGCATAGAAAGAACAGATGGTTCAATCAAAAATGTGAAGAAGCAGTCATTAAGAAAAAGAATGCCAGACATTTATGGGTAAATTACATCAACAACATCCAAAAGGAAGAGCATTATAGAAATGAATGTAAAGAGGCTACAAAAATAGCCCGACAGCAGAAGCGAGAATATATGAGTAATATAATCAAAGATATGGAAACTAATCACCGGAAAAATGAATCCAGAAAATTTTTTAAAGAACTGAAGTCACTGAAACGAGGGCACCGACAAAACACATATGGTTTAAAAGACAAAAATGGGAATATGATAAATACCAATGAGGAAATGTGCAACACATGGAAAGAATATTTTGTTGAATTACTAAATTGTGAAGCTCCAAGTAACATTTTCCCACAGGAAGAGGTTCTAACATGCGAACCACAAATTGAAGAACCTACATTTGAAGAAATCTTATATGTAATCACACGACTTAAAAACAATAAGGCAACTGGGACTGATGGAATTGCTGCTGAATTTATAAAGGCAGGTGGCCATGCATTACATCTAAAGCTGTATGAACTAATAATAAAATCTGGAGGACAGAAGAATTACCCCATGACTGGAAAGAGTCATTATTGATACCTATCTTTAAGAAAGGAGACAAGTTCCAATGTGGAAATTATAGAGGAATATCACTACTGTCCACAAGCTATAAGATACTATCCGCAGTATTACTAAATAGACTAAAACCATATTCAGAAGACATATTAGGTGACTACCAGGCGGGTTTTTAGACAAAACAGATCAACAATAGATCAGATATTTATCTTACGACAAAAAGCCGAGAAAAAATTTGGGGAAAATAAAAAAGATCTC
>JACEFZ010025363.1:0-21867 GCA_014155875.1 Cepaea nemoralis
AACCCCTTTCCCCGGGAAACCCCCCCTCTGTCCCCCCCCCATCTTCCCGGGGAAATCCAGCCCAATTTCCGTGCCCCCCCCCCATCATATCCGGGGGAAACCCCCCAATTTTCTGTCCCCCCCCCCCCGGCCATCATGTCCCGGGAAAGTCCCCGCCCCTCTGTCCGTTTCCCCCCCCCCCGCACCATCATTCCCGGGAACACCCAGCCAATCTTCGTTCCCCCCCCCCGCACCATCATGTCCCGGGAAAGTCCAGCCATTTTTGTCCCCCCTCCCCCCCCTCTTTCCCGGGGAAAAGACCCAGCCAATCTTCCTGGCTCCTCCCCCCCGCACCACATTTCCGGGCTCCCCCCAACTTCCGGCCCCCCCAACAATGTCCCCGGGCCCCGCCATCTGTCCGGCCCCCCATCAGTCCCGGGGTCCCGCCCCTTTTCCCCCCCCCCCCAGCCCCGGGGCTCCCCCACTATTTGTTTTCCCCCCCCCCCCCCATCTGTCCCCGGGCCCCCAAACTGTTCGGCCCCCGCCCCTCTGTCCCGGGGGCCCCCCCCGCCTTGTCCCCCCCCCGCATCTGTCCCGGGGGCCTCCCCCATCTGCCGGGGGGCCCCCCCCCTGCCCACATTAAAACCCCCCCTTTTCCCCCTCCCCCCCCCCCCCATCTGTCCCGGGGAAAAGCCCAGCCTCCGTCGTGGTTTCCCCCCGCCCCATCATGTCCCAGGAACAGACCAGCCATCTGTCCGTGCCCCCCCCCAAAAAACCAGGGGGGCTGCCCCCACTTTTTCCCCCCCCCCGCACCATCATATCCCCGGGGAAAAGTCCCAGCCAATCTGTCCGTGTCCCCCCCCCACATCCCCGGCGAACAGCCACTTTTGGTCCCCCCCCCCCCCCCCCGACCAACAGTCCCGAACCCTTCCCCCCGCCCATCTTCCCCGGGGCCCCCCCCCAAATTTCGGGGGGGGGGGGGGGGGGGGGGGGGGGGGGGGGGTTTTTTTTTTTTTTTTTTTTTTTTTTTTTTTTTTTCCCCCCCCCCCCCCCATTGTCCGGGGCCTCCCCCCTTCCACCCCGCCCACCTCATTCCCGGGGGCTCCAGCCAATCTGTCCGTGTCCCCCCCCCCACCCTATTTCCGGGAACAGTCCCAGCCAATCTGCCGTGTCCCCCCCCCCCCCAAACCATCATTTCCGGGGGAAAAGTCCAACCAATCTTTCCGTGTCCCCCCCCCATCATGTCCCCGGGAACAGTCCAGCCATCTGTCCCTTTCCCCCCCCCCACCGAACCATCATGTCTCAGGGAACAGTACCAGCCAATCTTTCCGTGTCCCACCACACCATCATGTCCCGGGGAAAAGTCCCAGCCAATCTGTCCGTGTCCCCCCCTTCCGCCACACCATCATGTCCCGGGGAACAGTCCCAGCCAATCTGTCCATGTCCCACCACACCATCATGTCAAGGTGAACAGTCCCAGCCAATCTGTCCGTGTCCCCCCCCCCCCCCGCACCATCATGTCCCGGGGAACAGTCCCAGCCAATCTGTCGGTGTCCGACCACACCATCATGTCCCGGGGCACAGTCCCAGCCAATCTGTCCATGTCCCACCACACCATCATGTCACGGTGAACAGTCCCAGCCAATCTGTCCGTTTCCCATCACACCATCATGTCCCATGGAACAGTCCCAGCCAATCTGTCCGTGTCCCTCCACACCATCATGTCCCGGGGAACAGTCCCAGCCAATCTGTCCGTGTCCCACCACACCATCAGGTCCCGGGGAACAGTCAAAGCCAATCTGTCCGTGTTCCCCCCCCCCCCCCCCCCCCACAGCACCATCATGTTTCGAGGAACAGTCCCAGCCAATCTGTTATGTCCCCCCGCACCATCATATCCAGGGGAACAGTCCCAGCCAATCTGACCGTGTCCACCCCCCCCCCCCCCCCCAAACCATCATGTCCCGGGGAACAGTCCCAGCCAATCTGTCCGTGTCCCACCACACCATCATGTCCCGGTGAACAGTACCAGCCAATCTGTCCGTGTCCCCCCACCACACCATCATGTCCCGGTTAACAGTCCCAGCCAATCTATCCGTGTCCCACCACACCATCATGTCCCGGGGAACAGTCCCAGCCAATCTGTCCGTGTCCCATCACACCATCATGTCCCGGGAACATTCCCAGCCAATCTGTCCATGTCCCACCACACCATCATGTCAAGGTGAACAGTCCCAGCCAATCAGTCCGTGTCCCCCCCCCCCCCCCCCGCAGCATCATGTCCCGGGGAACAGTCCCAGCCAATCTGTCTGTGTCCCACCACACAATCATGTCCCGGGGCACAGTCCCAGCCAATCTTTCCGTGTCCCACCACACCATCATGTCTAGGTGAACAGTCCCAGCCAATCTGTCCGTTTCCCATCACACCATCATGTCACGGGGAACAGTCCCAGCCAATCTGTCCGTGTCCCACCACACCATCAGGTCCCGGGGAACAGTCCCAGCCAATCTGTCCGTGTCCCCCCCCGCACCATCATGTCCCGGGGAACATTCCCAGCCAATCTGTCCGTGTCCCCACCCCCACACCATCATGTCCCGGGGAACAGTCCCAGCCAATCTGTCCGTGTCCCACCACACTATCAGGTCCCGGGGAACAGTCCCAGCCAATCTGTCCGTGTCCCCCCCCCCCCCCGCACCATCATGTCCCGGGGAACATTCCCAGTCAATCTGTTCGTGTCCCCCGCACCATCATGTCCCGGGGAACAGACCCAGCCAACCTGTCAGTTGCTACCCCTCCCCCGCATCATCATGTCCGGCGGAACAGTCCCAGCCAGTCTGTCTGTGGCTCCCCCCTCCCTCGCACCATCATGTCCCGGGGAACTGACCCAGCCATCCTGTCCGTGGCTCCCCCCTCCCCCGAACCATCATGTCCCGGGGAACAGACCCAGCCGGTCTGTACGTGGCTCTCCCCTCCGCTCACCATCATGTCCCATGGAACAGTACCAGCCAATCTGTCCGTGTCCCTCCACACAATAATGTCCAGGGGAACTGTCCCAGCCAATCTGTCCGTTTCCCCCCCCCCCCCGCACCATCATATACCGGGGAACAGTCCCAGCCAATCTGTCCGTGTCCCCCCGCACCATCATGTCCCGAGGAACAGACACAGCCAGTCTGTCCGTGGCTCCCCCCCCCCCCACCGCACCATCATGTACCGTGGAACAGTCCCAGCCAATCTGTCCATGTCCCCACGCACCATCATATCCCGGGGAACAGTCCCAGCCAATCTGTCAGTGTCCCACTCCCCGCACAATCATGTCCCGGGGAACAGTCCCAGCCAATCTAACTGTGTCCACCCCCCACCCCCCCCCGCACCATCATGTCCCGGGGAACAGTACCAGCCAATCTGTCCGTGTCCCACCACACCATCATGTCCCGGGGAAAAGTCCCAGCCAATCTGTCCGTGTCCCCCCCCGCCACACCATCATGTCCCGGGGAACAGTCCCAGCCAATCTGTCCATGTCCCACCACACCATCATGTCAAGGTGAACAGTCCCAGCCAATCTGTCCGTGTCCCCCCCCCCCCCCCGCACCATCATGTACCGGGGAACAGTCCCAGCCAATCTGTCCATGTCCCCACGCACCATCATATCCCGGGGAACAGTCCCAGCCAATCTGTCCGTGTCCCACTCCCCGCACAATCATGTCCCGGGGAACAGTCCCAGCCAATCTGACCGTGTCCACCCCCCACCCCCTCCCAAACCATCATGTCCTGGGGAACAGTCCCAGCCAATCTGTCCGTGTCGACCCACACCATCATGTCCCAGGGAACAGTCGCAGCCACTCTGTCCGTGTCCCCCCCCCCCCACCGCACCATCATGTCCCAGGGAACAGTACCAGCCAATCTTTCCGTGTCCCACCACACCATCATGTCCCGGGGAAAAGTCCCAGCCAATCTGTCCGTGTCCCCCCCCTTCCGCCACACCATCATGTCCCGGGGAACAGTCCCAGCCAATCTGTCCATGTCCCACCACACCATCATGTCAAGGTGAACAGTCCCAGCCAATCTGTCCGTGTCCCCCCCCCCCCCCCCGCACCATCATGTCCCGGGGAACAGTCCCAGCCAATCTGTCGGTGTCCGACCACACCATCATGTCCCGGGGCACAGTCCCAGCCAATCTGTCCATGTCCCACCACACCATCATGTCACGGTGAACAGTCCCAGCCAATCTGTCCGTTTCCCATCACACCATCATGTCCCTGGGAACAGTCCCAGCCAATCTGTCAGTGTCCCACCACACCATCATGTCCCGAGGAACAGTCCCAGCCAATCTGTCCGTGTCCCACCACACCATCAGGTCCCGGGGAACAGTCAAAGCCAATCTGTCCGTGTTCCCCCCCCCCCCGCACCATCATGTCTCGGGGAACATTCCCAGCCAATCTTTCCGTGTCCCCCCCCCCACACCATTATGTCCCGGGGAACAGACACAGCCAACCTGTCCGTTGCTCCCCCTCCCCCACAACATCATGTCCCGTGGAACAGTCCCAGCCAGTCTGTCCGTGGCTCCCCCCTCTCTCGCACCATCATGTCCCGGTGAACAGACCCAGCCAACCTGTCCGTGGCCCCCCTTCTTCCGGTCACCATCATGTCCCGGGGAATAGTCCCAGCCAGTCTGTCAGTGGCTCCCCCCTCCCCCGCTCCATCATTTCTCGGGGAACAGACCCAGCCATTCTGTCCGTGGCTCCTCCTCCCCCGCACCATCATGTCCCGGGAAACAGACCCAGCCATCCTGTCCGTGGCTCCTCCCTCCCCCGAACCATCATGTCCCGGGGAAGAGAACCAGCCAGTCTGTACGTGGCTCTTCCCTCCGCCGCACCATCATGTCCCATGGAACAGTCCCAGCCAGTCTGTCCGTGGCTCCCCCCTCTCCCGCACCATCATGTCCCGGTGAATAGTCCCAGCCAGTCTGTCACTGGCTCCCCCCTCCCCCGCACCATCATTTCCCGAGGAACAGACCCAGCCATTCTTTCCGTGGCTCCTCCTCCCCCGCACCATCATTTCCCGGGGAACAGACCCAGCCATTCTGTCCGTGGCTCCTCCTCCCCCGCACCATCATTTCCCAGGGAACAATCCCAGCCAATCTGTCCGTGTCCCACCACAACATCATGTCCCGGGGAACAGTCCTAGCCAGTCTGTCCGTGTCCCTCCACACCATCATATCCAGGGAACAGTCCCAGCCAATCTGTCCGTGTCTCCCCCTCCCCGCACCATCATATCCCGGGGAACAGTCCCAGCCAATCTGTCTGTGTCCCCCACCCCCGCACCATCATGTCCCGGTGAATAGTCCGAGCCAGTCTGTCAGTGGCTCCTCCCTCCCCCGCACCTTCATTTCCCGGGGAATAGACCCAGCCATTCTGTCCGTGGCTCCTCCTCCCCCGCACCATCATTTCCCAGGGAACAGTCCCAGCCAATCTGTCCGTGTCCCACCACAACATCATGTCCCGGGGAAATGTCCCAGCCAGTCTGTCCGTGTCCCTCCACACCATCATGTCCCGGGGCACAGTCCCAGCCAATCTGTCCATGTCCCACCAAACCATCATATCCCGGTGAACAGTCCCAGCCAATCTGTCAGTGTCCCACCACACCATCATGTCCCGGGGAACAGTCCCAGCCAATCTGTCCGTGTCCCACCACACCATCAGGTCCCGGGGACCAGTCCTAGCCAATCTGTCCGTGTCCCCCCCCCCCCCGCAATATCATGTCCCGGGGAACATTCCCAGCCATTCTGTCCATGCCCCCCCTCCCCCGCACCATCATGTCCCGGGGAATAGTCCCAGCCAGTCTGTCAGTGGCTCCACCCTCCCCCGCACCATAATTTCCCGGGGAACAGACGAAGCCATTCTGTCCGTGGCTTCTCCTCCCCCGCACCATCATGTCCCGGGAAACAGACCCAGCCAACCTGTCCGGGGCTCCCCCCTCCCCCGAACCATCATGTCCCATGGAACAGTCCCAGCCAGTCTGTCCGTGCCTCCCCCCTCCCTCGCACCATCATGTCCCGGGGAATAGACCCAGCCAACCTGTCCGTGGCTCCCCCCTCTCCCGCACCATCATGTCCCGGTGAATATTCCCAGCCAGTCTGTCAGTGGCTCCCCCCTCCCCCGCACCATCATTTCCCGGGGAACAGACCCAGCCATTCTGTCCGTGGCTCCTCCTCCACCGCACCATCATGTCCCGGGGAACAGACCCAGCCAACCTGTCCGTGGCTCTCCCCTTCCCCGAACCATCATTTCTCGGGAAACAGACCCAGCCAGTCTGTCCGTGGCTCCCCCCTCCGCCGCACCATCATGTCCCATGGAACAGTCCCAGCCAGTCTGTCCGTGGCTCCTTCTCCGCCGCACCATCATGTCCCGGAGAACAGACCCAGCCAACCTGTCCGTGGCTCCCCCTCCCCCTCACCATCATGTCCCTGGGAACACTCCCAGCAAATCTGTCAGTGTCCCCCCGCACCATCATGTCCCTGGGAACAGTCCCAGCCAATCTGTCCGTGGCTCCCCCTTCTCTTCACCCGCACCATCATGTCCCGGGGAACAGTCCCAGGAAATCTGTCCGTGTCCCCCCGCACTATCATGTCCCGGGGAACAGACCCAGCCAGTCTATCCGTGGCTCCCCCCCCCTTCCACCGCACCATCATGTCCCGGGGAACAGTTCCAGCGAATCTGTCCGTGTCCCTCGACACCATCATATCCAGGGGAACAGTCCAAGCCAATCTGTCCGTGTCCCCCCCTCCCCGCCCATCATGTCCCAGGGAACAGTCCTAGCCAATCTGTCCGTGTCCCACCACACCATCATGTCCCGGGGAACAGTCCCAGCCAATCTGTCCGTGTCCCACCTCACCATCATGTCCAGGGGAACAGTCCCAGCGAATCTGTCCGTATCCCACCACACCATCATGTCCCGGTTAACAGTCCTAGATAATCTGTCCGTGTCCCCCTCCCCGCACCATCATGTACCGGGGAACAGTCCCAGCCAATCTGTCCGTGTCCCACCACACCATCATAACCCGGGGAACAGTCCCAGCCAATCTGTACGTGTCCCTCCACACCATCATATCCAGGGGAACAGTCCCAGCCAATCTGTCCGTGTCCCCCCTCCCCGCACAATCATGTCCCAGGGAAAAGTCCCAGCCAATCTGTCCGTGTCTACCCCTCCCCGCACCATCATATCCCGGGGAACAGTCCCAGCCAATCTGTCCGTGTCTCCCCCCCCCCCTCGCACCATCATGTCCGGGTGAATAGTCCCAGCCAGTCTGTCAGTGGCTCCCCCGTCTCCCACACCTTCATTTCCCGGGGAACAAACCCAGCCATTCTGTCCGTGGCTCCTCCTCCCCCACACCATCATGTCCCAGGGAAAAGTCCCAGCCAATCTGTCCGAGTCCCACCACAACATCATGTCCCGGGGAACAGTCCCAGCCAATCTGTCCGTGTCCAACCACAACATCATGTCCCGGGGAACAGTCCCAGCCAATATGTCCGTGTCCCCTCCCACCACACCATCATGTCCCGGGGAACAGTCCCAGCCAGTCTGTCAGTGGCTCCCACCTCCCCCGCACCATCATTTCCCGGGGAACAGACCCAGCCATTCTGTCCGTGGCTCCTCCTCCCCCGCACCATCATGACCCGGGAAAAAGACCCAGCCAATCTGACCGTGTCCACCCCCCCCCCCCCTCAAACCATCATGTCCTGGGGAACAGTCCCAGCCAATCTGTCCGTGTCAACCCACACCATCATGTCCCGGGGAACAGTCGCAGCCAATCTGTCCGTGTCCCCCCCCCCCTCCCACCGCACCATCATGTCCCGGGGAACAGTACCAGCCAATCTGTCCGTGTCCCACCACACCATCATGTCCCGGGGAAAAGTCCCAGCCAATCTGTCCGTGTCCCCCCGCCCCTACCCATCATGTCCCGGGGAACAGTACCAGCCAATCTGTCCGTGTCCCACCACACCATCATGTCACGGTGAACAGTCCCAGCCAATATGTCCGTTTCCCATCACACCATCATGTCCCTGGGAACAGTCCCAGCCAATCTGTCAGTGTCCCACCACACCATCATGTCCCGAGGAACAGTCCCAGCCAATCTGTCTGTGTCCCACCACACCATCAGGTCCCGGGGAACAGTGAAAGCCAATCTGTCCGTGTCCCCCCCCCCCCGCACCATCATGTCCCGGGGAACATTCCCAGCCAATCTTTCCGTGTGTCCCCCCCCCCCACACCATTATGTCCCGGGGAACAGACACAGCCAACATGTCCGTTGTTCCCCATCCCCCACAACATCATGTCCCGGGGAAAAGTCCCAGCCAATCTGTCCGTGTCCCCCCGCCCCTACCCATCATGTCCCGGTGAACAGACCCAGCCATTCTGTCCGTGTCCCACCTCACCATCATGTCCAGGGGAACAGTCCCAGCCAATCTGTCCGTATCCCACCACAACATCATGTCCCGGGGAACAGTCCTAGCCAATCTGTCCGTGTCCCCCTCCCCGCACCATCATGTACCGGGGAACAGTCCCAGCCAATCTGTCCGTGTCCCACCACACCATCATGTCCCGGGGAACAGTCCCAGCCAATCTGAACGTGTCCCTCCACACCATCATATCCAGGGGAACAGTCCCAGCCAATCTGTCCGTGTCCCCCCCTCCCCGCACCATCATGTCCCAGGGAACAGTCCCAGCCAATCTGTCCGTGTCCCTCCACACCATCATATTCAGTTCCAGGGGAACAGTCCCAGCCAATCTGTCCGTGTCCCCCCTACCCGCACAATCATGTCCCAGGGAAAAGTCACAGCCAATCTGTCCGTGTCTCCCCCTCCCCGCACCATCATATCCCGGGGAACAGTCCCAGCCAATCTGTCCGTGTCTCCCCCCCCCCCCGCACCATCATGTCCGGGTGAATAGTCCCAGCCAGTCTGTCAGTGGCTCCCCCCTCCCCCGCACCTTCATTTCCCGGGGAATAGACCCAGCCATTCTGTCCGTGGCTCCTCCTCCCCCACACCATCATGTCCCAGGGAACAGTCCCAGCCAATCTGTCCGTGTCCCACCACAACATCATGTCCCGGGGAACAGACCCAGCCATTCAGTCCGTGGCTCCTCCTCCCCCACACCATCATGTCCCAGGGAACAGTCCCAGCCAATCTGTCCGTGTCCCACCACACCATCATGTCCCGGGGAACAGTCCCAGCCAATCTGTCCGTGTCCCACCACAACATCATGTCCCGGGGAACAGTCCCAGCCAATCTGTCCGTGTCCCACCACAACATCATGTCCCGGGGAACAGTCCCAGCCAATATGTCCGTGTCCCCCCCCCCCCACCACACCATCATGTCCCGGGGAACAGTCCCAGCCAGTCTGTCAGTGGCTCCCCCCTCCCCCGCACCATCATTTCCCGGGGAACAGACACAGCCATTCTGTCCGTGGCTCCTCCTCCCCCGCACCATAATGTCCCGGGAAAAAGACCCAGCCAATCTGACCGTGTCCACCCCCCCCCCCCCCCAAACCATCATGTCCTGGGGAACAGACCCAGCCAATCTGTCCCCCACACCATCATGTCCTGGGGAACAGTCGCAGCCAATCTGTCCACCGCACCATCATGTCCCGGGGAACAGTACCAGCCAATCTGTCCGTGTCCCACCACACCATCATGTCCCGGGGAACAGTCCCAGCCAACCTGTCTGTGTCCCCCCCGCCACACCATCATGTCCCGGGGAACAGTCCCAGCCAATCTGTCCATGTCCCACCACACCAACATGTCAAGGTGAACAGTCCCAGCCAATCTGTCCGTGTCCCCCCCCCCCCCCCTCACCATCATGTCCTGGGGAACAGTCCCAGCCAATCTGTCGACCACACCATCATGTCCCGGGGCACAGTCCCAGCCAATCTGTCCACCACACCATCATGTCACGGTGAACAGTCCCAGCCAATCTGTCCGTTTCTCATCACACCATCATGTCCCTGGGAACAGTCCCAGCCAATCTGTCAGTGTCCCACCACACCATCATGTCCCGAGGAACAGTCCCAGCCAATAAGTCCGTGTCCCACCACACCATCAGGTCCCGGGGAACAGTCAAAGCCAATCTGTCCGTGTCCCCCCCCCCCGCACCATCATGTCCCGGGGAACATTCCCAGCCAATCTTTCCGTTCCCCCCCCCCCCCCACACCATTATGTCTCGGGGAACAGACACAGCCAACATGTCCGTTGCTCCCCCTCCCCCACAACATCATGTCCCGTGGAACAGTCCCAGCCAGTCTGTCCGTGGCTCCCCCCTCTCTCGCACCATCATGTCCCGGGGAACAGACCCAGCCAACCTGTCCGTGCCCCCCCCCCTTCCGGTCACCATCATCTCCCGGGGAATAGTCCCAGCCAGTCTGTCAGTGGCTCCCCCCCTCCCCCGCTCCATCATGTCCCGGGAAACAGACCCAGCCATCCTGTCCGTGGCTCCCCCCTCCCCCGAACCATCATGTCCCGGGGAAGAGAACCAGCCAGTCTGTACGTGGCTCTCCCCTCCGCCGCACCATCATGTCCCATGGAACAGTCCCAGCCAGTCTGTCCGTGGCTCCCCCCTCTCCCGCACCATCATGTCCCGGTGAATAGTCCCAGCCAGTCTGTCAGTGGCTCCCCCCTCCCCCGCACCATCATTTCCCGAGGAACAGACCCAGCCATTCTTTCCGTGGCTCCTCCTCCCCCGCACCATCATTTCCCGGGGAACAGACCCAGCCATTCTGTCCGTGGCTCCTCCTCCCCCGCACCATCATTTCCCAGGGAACAGTCCCAGCCAATCTGTCCGTGTCCCACCACAACATCATGTCCCGGAGAACAGTCCTAGCCAATCTGTCCGTGTCCCTCCACACCATCATATACAGGGGAACAGTCCCAGCCAATCTGTCCGTGTCTCCCCCTCCCCGCACCATCATATCCCGGGGAACAGTCCCAGCCAATCTGTCTGTGTCCCCCACCCCCGCACCATCATGTCCCGGTGAATAGTCCCAGCCAGTCTGTCAGTGGCTCCTCCCTCCCCCGCACCTTCATTTCCCGGGGAACAGACCCAGCCATTCTGTCCGTGGCTCCTCCTCCCCCGCACCATCATTTCCCAGGGAACAGTCCCAGCCAATCTGTCCGTGTCCCACCACAACATCATGTCCCGGGGAACAGTCCCAGCCAATCTGTCAGTGTCCCTCCACACCATCATGTCCCGGGGCACAGTCCCAGCCAATCTGTCCATGTCCCACCACACCATCATGTCCCGGTGAACAGTCCCAGCCAATCTGTCAGTGTCCCGACACACCATCATGTCCCGGGGAACAGTCCCAGCCAATCTGTCCGTGTCCCACCACACCATCAGGTCCCGGGGAACAGTCCTAGCCAATCTGTCCGTGTCCCCCCCCCCCACCGCAGCATCATGTCCCGGGGAACATTCCCAGCCATTCTGTCCGTGGCCCCCCCTCCCCCGCACCATCATGTCCCGGGGAATAGTCCCAGCCAGTCTGTCAGTGGCTCCCCCCTCCCCCGCACCATCATTTCTCGGGGAACAGACCCAGCCATTCTGTCCGTGGCTTCTCCTCCCCCGCACCATCATGTCCCGGGAAACAGACCCAGCCAACCTGTCCGTGGCTCCCCCCTCCCCCGAACCATCATCTCCCATGGAACAGTCCCAGCCAGTCTGTCCGTGCCTCCCCCCTCCCTCGCACCATCATGTCCCGGGAATAGACCCAGCCAACCTGTCCGTGGCTCCCCCCTCTCTCGCACCATCATGTCCCGGTGAATATTCCCAGCCAGTCTGTCAGTGGCTTCCCCCTCCCCCGCACCATCATTTCCCGGGGAACAGACCCAGCCATTCTGTCCGTGGCTCCTCCTCTCCCGCACCATCATGTCCCGGGGAACAGACCCAGCCAACCTGTCCGTGGCTCTCCCCTTCCCCGAACCATCATTTCTCGGGGAACAGACCCAGCCAGTCTGTCCGTGGCTCCCCCCTCCGCCACACCATCATGTCCCATGGAACAGTCCCAGCCAGTCTGTCCGTGGCTCCTTCTCCGCCGCACCATCATGTCCCGGAGAACAGACCCAGCCAACCTGTCCGTGGCTCCCCCTCCCCCGCACCATCATGTCCTTGGGAACAGTCCCAGCAAATCTGTCAGTGTCCCCCGCACTATCATGTCCCGGGGAACAGCCCCATCCAGTCTATCCGTGGCTCCCCCCCCCCCCCTTCCACCGCACCCTCATGTCCCGGGGAACAGTCCTAGCCAATCTGTCCGTGTCCCACCACAACATCATGTCCCGGGGAACAGTCCCAGCCAATATGTCCGTGGCTCCCCCTCCTCTTCACCCGCACCATCATGTCCCGGGGAACAGTCCCAGCCAATCTGTCCGTGTCCCCCGCACTATCATGTCCCGGGGAACAGACCCATCCAGTCTATCCGTGGCTCCCCCCCCCTTCCACCGCACCCTCATGTCCCGGGGAACAGTCCTAGCCAATCTGTCCGTGTCCCACCACAACATCATGTCCCGGGGAACAGTCCCAGCCAATATGTCCGTGTCCCCCCCCCCCCCACCACACCATCATGTCCCGGGAACAGTCCCAGCCAATCTGTCCGTGTCCCACCACAACATCATGTCCCGGGGAACAGTCCCAGCCAATCTGTCCGTGTCCCACCACAACATCATGTCCCGGGGAACAGTCCCAGCCAATCTGTCCGTGTCCCACCACAACATCATGTCCCGGGAACAGTCCCAGCCAATATGTCCGTGTCCCCCCCCCCCCCCCCCACCACACCATCATGTCCCGGGAACAGTCCCCAGCCAGTCTGTCAGTGGCTTCCCCCCTCCCCCGCACCATCATTTCCCGGGGAGACAGACCCAGCCATTCTGTCCGTGGCTCCTCCTCCCCCGCACCATCATGTCCCGGCGAACAGACCCAGCGAACCTGTCCGTGGAGCTCTCCTTCCCCGAACCATCATTTCTCGGGGAACAGACCCAGCCAGTCTGTCCGTGGCTCCCCCCCCCCCCCCCCCCCCCCCCACCACACCATCATGTCCCGGGGAACAGTCCCAGCCAGTCTGTCAGTGGCTCCCCCCTCCCCCGCACCATCATGTCCCATGGAACAGTCCCAGCCAGTCTGTCCGTGGCTCCTCCTCCGCCGCACCATCATGTCCCGGAGAACAGACCCAGCCAACCTGTCCGTGGCTCCCCCTCCCCCGCACCATCATGTCCCTGGGAACAGTCCCAGCAAATCTGTCAGTGTCCCCCTGCACCATCATGTCCTGGGGAACAGTCCCAGCCAATCTGTCCGTGGCTCCCCCTCCCCTTCACCCGCACCATCATGTCCCGGGGAACAGTCCCAGCCAATCTGTCCGTGTCCCCCCGCACTATCATGTCCCGGGGAACAGACCCAGCCAGTCTATCCGTGGCTCCCCCCCTTCCACCCCACCCTCATGTCCCGGGGAACAGTCCTAGCCAATCTGTCCGTGTCCCACCACACCATCATGTCCCGGGGAACAGTCCCAGCCAATCTGTCCGTGTCCCTCCATACCATCATATCCAGGGGAACAGTCCAAGCCAATCTGTCCGTGTCCCCCCCTCCCCGCACCATCATGTCCCAGGGAACAGTCCTAGCCAATCTGTCCGTGTCCCACCACACCATCATGTCCCGGGGAACAGTCCCAGCCAATCTGTCCGTGTCCCACCACACCATCATATCCAGGGGAACAGTCCCAGCCAATCTGTCCGTGTCCCTCTCCACCATCATGTCCAGGGGAACTGTCCCAGCCAATCTGTCCGTGCCCCCCCCCCCCGCACCATCATGTCCCGGGGAACAGTCCTAGCCAATCTGTCCGTGTCCCACCACACGATCATGTTTCGAGGAACAGTCCCAGCCAATCTGTCCGTGTCCCACCACACCAGCAAGTCCTGGGGAACAGATCCATCATGTCATGGGGAACAGACCCATCATGTCCTGTGGAACAGCCCCCATCATTTCACGGTGAACAGCCCCATCATGTCACGGGGAACAGCCCCATCATGTCCCGGGGAATAGTTCCAGCCAATCTGTCTGTGTACCCCCACACCATCATGTCCGGCGGAAAGATCCAACATATGCTGCCTATTATTCATTTGTTAACTTTGAATAAAGAAAACATAACTACTTGAGATCCCCCAAATTGTTATTTTCAATACAGGACGGCGCAGTCAATCCCAACATTTTTTTGTGGTTTTCCTGTTCTTTTTTTCTTGGGGGGGGGGGGGGGGGGGCTGTTTTTTTTTTTTATTTCTTTGCAAGTTTTCGTTCAATAGTTTCCAATTGCTTTCTGAACGACTGGCAGTCATACTATTTTATAAAAACGAACGCAAGGCGGTCTGCTGCCAAATCGCTGGCAGCTGTGTTTCGTTATGCGGGATAACGACTTGCATTCGACACTCCTTCGCCGCAGGGCCGGCTGAAGATCAAGGGGAGACAGTTAAGATAGTTGCACCATGAGACAAGTCTCAGCTCTTGTGAGAGGGTATGATGGAGAGAAGAGTGGAAGAGGAAGAAACACCTCAAGTGTGCGGACAACATCAAGAGATGAGCTGGGGGTGGCTGACATGATTGCAGCACACAGACACGGGGCAGAGGCTGGGGGAATCACTAGGCCGACCTTCAGCACTGAGATGACACTAGGTCAGGGGTCACCAAACTACGGCCCGCGACGTCATTTTATCCGGCCCGCCGATGGTACTCGAACTTGCTTGATATAACGTATGGAACACGAGACGTTGGGATACAATTTAAATGTAAATATTATGTTTAGAATAACAGCAGATCTTCATTCGCTCGGTGACGTCCTGGCTGCTATGTGTCTTAAATTTACTCCATCCATCCATCATGTGCCATGCCGGTAACCGTGGGCGATCATGTTCTGCCATCTCACTCGATCACCAGAGTCGTGGATCAGCTCCGTGTTTCTGTCTCGACCATGCCACAAAGCCAAGCCATCCAGGTACCTTGCTTTAGGTCTTCCCCTTTGTTTGTTCCCCTTGATCTTAACAGTTGTCACCAAGTTCTCCAAATCATTTCTTCTCATAACATGCCCAAAAAATTGTGACTGTCTACGTCTAATGTCTCTGATCAGTTTACGATCTTCATTTGTTTCTTGAAGGACTTGTTCATTGGTCTTTCTAGCTGTCCATGGTATTCTTTGCATTTTCCTCAGAAACCGCATTTCCACAGCCATCAGATGTTTTTCAGCCTGACTGCTCATTGTCCAAGTTTCACATCCATATAAGAGTACAGGTTCTATGTAGACAGGCGGTTGCCAATGTGATGCAGGGCGAACTAGATCGAATTTCCTCATGGTGTGCTGATGCCTGCGCCCTTGTCAACCCTGCAAAGGCATCGGTTACATGGTTCTCCCTAAACAACAATATTGTGAACACAGACCTGCCGGCAGTAAGAATGGATGGGAGCAGTTTGAGTAGAACCCAGTCAATGACATATCTTGGCGTGAGGCGTGATCGTAGCCTGTCCTTCAGAGATCATGTCGATTATGTCATAACGAAGGCTCGAAAAGGTTTGTCAGCAATGAGAGTCATGGCGACTGCCAATATCGAGCAAAGACTGCTAATTCTTCTGTTCCAAGGACTTGTGCTTTCACGCATCGAGTATGCCCTGGCCATCCTCACTGTCAGCCCTACACAGATTGGAAGACTCGAAAAGGTACAAAACGAAGCCATGCGCATCATTTTCGGCTGCACGAGAGGCACCAGCTGTGTAGCAATGAGATACCTCCTTGACTTCCCGATAATGGAACACAGGATCAAGACCTGGAGAGCTCGTGCATACTTAAAAATAAGTGCAGATGAGCAGCACCCTCTGCATGACGCTATATTCAGAGAAAAGGGTGACAGGCTAAAGAGGGGCAAGTCATGGATGGGTCGGGCGGAAGATGTCGTCAGACAGGTCTGCAGTCTTACCAGTATCAACCCCGGCAAGGAATGGGTGCCGGTGCCTCCAGCTTTTAAGTGTACCTTCTCCTGCATTATCACACTCGACAGACGGTGCAGAGAGCAGAACCCTGCCGCTGTCAATGCAGAGGTTAACGCGCTCATCTATGAACACTCAGATAGCCCCGAAGTGCTCATCTATACAGATGGATCTGTGGTAAAGCAGCAGAGAAGTGCGTGGGCATTTACAGCCCGTTCAGCGGGCCTAACCGTTCAAGAATCCAGTGGTGCCCACTCTATGACCAAAAGCAGCATGACGATGGAGGTGATGGCAGTTACACAGGCCTTCATATGGCTGGAGTCACAGCATTATACCAACGTGTGTGTACTAAGTGATTCAATGAGCATGATTCAGAAGGTCGAAGCTGGATCTGTACGTAGACAGTGGACTGAGTCGATGCAGAAGTCTGTTGTCCGTAAAGTCACCTTCATCTTCGTCCCGCGACATGCGGGAGTCGAGGGAAATGAACGAACTGATAAACTGGCTGGCTCTGCACCCCCTGTAGATGGCCAGCCCATGGATCGTGCCGATGTTATTAACGTCCTCAAAGATATGGCGAGAACAGAGGACTTTGACGTCAGTTATTCCACATCGCTGTCCAGGATGAAAGACTTGGAAGTAAGAATCGGCACAGCCAGACGCGAGAGGTACATCGGGAAAACAAAGCGCCTCGTCAACACAGTCGGCGGAACTTCTAATTGTCACTCGCAGAACCCAGGTTGAAAAACTCTGCTCTAGGCTGTTTATTTAGGCTGACCCTTTTTGTATAGTTTGCAAACCTTATTATGAGATATATTATATTACCACAGGTATCTATAAACTTTATATGTACCTTTGGCGAGTTGTAGATTTACCAGTGACCCCTCTGCTTTTCTTGTGTTTCAATAGCATTTTAATTTGATTGTAATGCAATGTCTTTTTTATTTCCAGATCCCGTGTACTTCACCGTTCATTATGGCTACTAAGGAAAAAAAAAGTGGACGTCGAGTGTTCGCTTTCTCAATGAAGAATGGGGAGTAAAGAACTTCTTTGTGGAAACAAAGACCAGAAAACCAGTTGCATAATATGTAGCGAAAGTGTTGCCGTTTTGAAAGAGTACAATCTTCGGCGTAACTGCGAAACAAAAAAGTCAAAGTTTTCTGGAAAGTTACGCTCTGAGAAATATGAGTCCTTGAAACGTGGTTTAGAAACACAAAAAGAAAGTTTGCTGAAAATGAATTGTCACTCGTAGAAGTTACAAAATAGTGCATAAGATGGCAGAACGAGGAAAACCGTTTACTGGTGGCAACTTCATCAAAGAGTGTATGATGGAAGCAGCAAATGACTTGTGTCCTGAGAAAGCCCATTTGTTTGGAACTAACAGCCTTTCGGCAAGTTCAGAACAGAAGAACTTGGAGAGAACATAGTGCTACAGATACGCGAGAAAACTAGGAACTTGATGTGGTATTCTCTTACGCTGGATGAGTCTACTGATCTCTCGAGTACATCATAACTTCTCGTATTCATTTGTGGTGTCAAGTTAGACTTTAAGATAACAGAAGAGTTGGCATCCGTTTGCAGCATGCATGGAACAACAACTGGAAAAGACATTTTCATGGAAGTGCAAGCAGTTTTGCAAGACTGTAACCTTCAGTGGAAACAGCTTCAAGGTGTTACAGTTGATGGAGGAAAAACTTGGCTGGAGTGAGGGAGGGTCTGAAGGGGCACAGCAGGACTCAGTTGGAAGATTTGCAAATTCTGGGCTCAGTCACCGTCAGATCCTATATGGCTGTCAAAGTTGTCATATTTGGTCAACATTACATCCCACATAAATGAACTGAATTCGAAACTTCAGAGACAGAATAACCTCGTCTGTGGCTTTTACAGAATCATCAAAGGATTTTGGAGAAAGTTGTCATTGTTTGAAGCAAAACTGGAAGAAGAAAACTTTTCTTATTTTTACTGTTTCACAGAGTTTTGCGCTACAATTGCCGATGATGTCAACCTCGATTTTCCGAAAATATAAATTATTCGTGACTTGAAGAAGCATTTTTCGAGAGATTTTCATATGTTGACAGAATTGAGAGTGACATTCTTCTGTTCCAGAATCCGTTTGATTGTAACCTTGATGATGTGCCAGTTGAACCACAGTTCGGCTTTATTGATTTGCAAGCAAGAGAAGGAGAATTTGCTGAATTTTACCGCTACTTGCCTGATGTTGAGTTTCCGAAACTGAAGAAATTTGCCGCTAGTATGTCATCAGTGTTTGGAACAATTTATGTCTGTGAGCAAACATTTTCAAAAATGAAGTATATAAAGTCAACACATGGAACGAGATTGAATGATGAACATTTGAAAGCAATTCTCTTGATTGGTTGCAGCAATTCCAAACCAAAATTTGATGATATATTGAAAGCCAAATATCATTGGCACCTTGCCGTCTTGACAGACGATAGTTTGTAAGGGATGGAGTTATTGCCTCTCCATAGCACAAAGCCTGGGCTAAAATATGGAGATCATATGTTGCCCATGCAGCATGATTCCTCTCTCGGCCTGCCTAGTTCACTCCAGAGGAAAGGTAACACCCTTACATCTGGAAGAAGACAAGCTGCAGAAGCTGCCGGATCAGCAAAGCAATGCTCTAACTGTCCGCCTGTCGGAGCTTCGATCCTAGACCAGCCGCCAAACAAGGCTTAGGGCCTGGTCTGCCCTGCATGACACTTTGTCTTTAGCTTGCATTTCCTCGCACCAGGGTAAGGTTTGTACCCTCCCAATTGTGCTCTTCCGCCCGAAGACGTTGGCACAATGTGGGGTGTCGGGTTTGGTAAGCGCCGCCCAACGTTCGTCGCTAACAGAAAGCAGGTAGTACCGTCTACTATTATACGGTAGCTCAGTCATATCTGACTAAGACCTGACACAAAGAAAGCCAAATATCAGTTTCACAAATCTCACTAACCATTTTTGCTGCTTAGTTTGTGAGATTCGGATATGTGAACACTAGGTCTGGTGTAACTTGCCAACGTCGCCTTCTTTGATAACTTTTTTATTAAATAAATATGTTGGTTGTCTTTGTTTTTTTGTGCATTGCACGCCACTCTTCCATGATTAACTTAGGTTTTTGTATTTTTTCCCCGAGCTTTCGTTCTGGCTTGCAAGTATTGTTAAAGTTAGTTGCATATCCTTTACAGGACGTTTGCAGTCAACACCAGCATTGTTTGCTGTTGTTGATGTCTTGGCAAGTTTACGTTCAGTAGTTTCTGAACGACCGGCACCCATATCATTGCGTAAAAAACCAGCGCAACGCATTCTGCTGCCAAATCGTGCGCAGCTGTGTTTCGAACGTGGGTATACGGTATTACGAACCGCGTCCATAAGACCTTCGCCACGGAGCCGGTGCAAGTATTATACAGAATGACTATCCGGCCCGCGCTCGTCATTTTGTCAGTTATCCGGTCCGCCGTGAAAAAAGTGTGGTGACCCCTGCACTAGGTGATGAAGATGACAATGATGGCGACTAGGATGGTGATGATGATGATGATGATAGTGATCGTAATGATGATGGTGATTATGATAATAAATATTAATACTGATGATAATAACACTGGTGCTGATGATAACGATGATGATGATGATAATGTTAATGATGATGTTAATGGTGATGATGATGTTAATGACGATGAGTTCCATTCTGCCGCGTACCATATCCCAGGTGACGGGTTGCCGGATCAACATTGAGGCTGATGGTTGCCAAGGCTACAGGGCTGGCCTGTGTGGCTACTGCACCAGACGAGAGGGCACGGCCTACCACCTGGTGTTTAACTTTACGGCAGTCTTCAGTGAGAATTACTTCCAGGTCACCTGGGTGGGCTCGTCGTCAAATGTCTCTAGTTCAGAAGTTAATGTTCCAATCACAGGTACGTGTTAATGTTGCTACTTGTCTAAATCTATGTGTGCATGTGTGTGTGTGTGTGTGTGTGTGTGTGTGTGTGTACATGCGTACGTAAATGTGTGTGACTGTGCGTAATTATATACATGTTTGTATCAAACTTTCTGCACGTTTGTGTAAATATTTATGTAAATAGATGTATTCATATTTGTGTAAATGCTTTTGTAAAATTGAGTGGACACGTGTAGGTAAATATGTATGCAGGTGTGTTTGTGCACGTTTTTCTATTCGTGTATGTGTACTTGGTTGTGTAAATGTTTGTGTACATGTTTGTCTACATGTTTATGTACATCTCTGTGAAATATTTGTGTGATGTTTGTGTGATGTTTTTGTACATGTTTGTGTAATGTTTGTGTACATTTGTGTAATGTATGTGTATATGTTTGTGTACTTGTTTGTGTACACTTTTGTGTAATGACTGTGTAATGTTTGTATAAAATCTGTCTACATCTTTGTGTATATGCTGTGTAATGTTTGTATACATGTTTGTGTACATTTTTCTATCCAAATTTGTGTAAATATGTATCACTGTTTGTACAATGCTTGTGTAATGTTTGTACAATGTTTGTGTAATGTTTGTATAATGGTTGTATAATGACTGTGTACATGTTTGTGTTCGAATCCTCGGTAAAGTGTGAAGTTTTTTCCTGTCGGGGCAAAAAGAAAACCCTAACCTTCACAGTTCGAGGTGACTGCACTAGCCAGGCGGCCTTAATTCCTTAGGCTCTAGACCCCCCCTACCCCCCACCCTGCCAGACACTGCAAGTTACTATATTGACAGTAAATGACAGTTTTTTGACAGTTTATGCAATGCCTGTGTAATATCTGTGTAATTTCTTAGTACATGTATGTGTATATTTTTGCCCACATGTTTGTTTACATGTTTGTTTACATGTTTGTGTAATATTTGTGTACATGTCTGTGTACATGTTTGTGTAATGTTTGTGTGCATGATTGCGTAATGTTTGTTTAATGTTTGTGCAATGTGTGCGTAATGTTTGTGCACATGTTTGTAAACACGTTTGTGTACATGTGTGTGTAATGTTTGTGTACATGATTGTGTAATGTTTATGTACATATTTGTGTACTGTTTGTTTACATATTTGTATAATATTTCTGTACATGTTTGTGTAATGTTTGTTTACATGTTTGTTTACATTTTTGTGTAACATTTGTGTACATGTCTGTGTACATGTTTGTGTAATGTTTGTGTGCATGATTGCGTACATGTTTGTTTAATGTTTGTGCAATGTTTGTGTAATGTTTGTGCACATGTTTGTAAACATGTTTGTGAACATGTGTGTGTGATGTTTGTGTACATGATTGTGTAATGTTTGTGTACATGTCTGGGTAAAGTTGGGGCGACCATGCCCAACCCAGCGCGTCCACAGGTGGCGGATCGTGGAACGGCCTCTAGATATAGAGGTTAGCTGCGAATACCCAATAAGCAACCACGGACCAACTGGCGGTGGGCACAGAGGGCGAGGCGGGATCTCAGGGTGGGATCTGAGTTCCTTAGAAAATACCTCATATGCTCGGAGACGTGCTTGCCAAGCGAGTAGGGGCGCTCTAACCTCTCCCCATGGTAGGTGGAACCCGTTAGCTTTGGACAGCAGTCCATCTAGGAGACGGAAAACTCCAAAATATAAACCCCCAAGTTCAAGGTGGACCAGCGTGCTGAGGAACTGGATGGACATGGGTAAACTGGTCGTGAACGTTGGACGTCTGGAAGGCGTGCGGAGCGGCACCAGGCGTATGGACTCCTGCGGAACATCCTCTGCCTCTTCCCTAGCAAGTAGGCAATGCTAAGGTGACCGGTTATGTCCTGCATTATCCAAACTTTGCTTATGGAATTAATTAAACACGGGAATCGTCGCCGGAACTACGGAGCACGTGCTCTGCGCTTGAAAGACACATCTTTAGAAAAAGGCTAACGAAGAGAG